>BQNB010076318.1:13414-25604 GCA_026074375.1 Tanacetum coccineum | reverse complement strand
CCATGGCAACGAAGTGAGTTTTAAACAAATATATATAAGCAATATAAAGAACAAGTTTAAACACAAAGAAGTACTTTTCAACGTATATACTTTTATTAGAATCAAATAAAGAATCTATGACGCACCTTGCTTGCGGAATAGCAAGGTGGTTGAATGAAAATTGGGGTGTTATCTCCTTCGAACTTATTCTCTAACCAAAGTTATGAGAAATAAGAAAACAAACTTGTTATGACTAAACTGAAGCTTTACCTTTCAGTAGTACGAGTCAGTTTGTTTGAGAGATAAATGAACTCTTCAATGTGTATCACATTAATTGGAAGAGATAACATTTACTCTAGGAATCCCTCTCCTTTTTATTGGCAAGGGGAATAGGGTTTACAAGTTAACCTAATACACATTTCAAGCATTAAATGGGTGGTTGAGCTACCATTTAATGTACGCATGCTTTATAGTACTAGGTACAGTCCTTTAAGATAAGTTGATGTACTTCTATACCAACTTTAGAAGTAACATTTCCCAAGGATATTGCTTTATTCCTTTTGACATAAAGAAATCTTTTTCCCGTCTTGTAAACCTTCTAGAAGTGAAACAACACGTTTCAACTTTTGTTAAGGAGATAGACAACGTTCAGCATGGAATTGTCAACCAAACTGAACTGAAGCTCCAACCAAGAGTCCTTCTTCAGTTTCTGTACCGCTGCATATACTGAAGTGAAGATACTTCCCAATCTTCTAAGGACCTGAAGAGCTGACGCTGAAGAAGCTTCAGCGACTCAAGCTGAAAGACTTCAGCTTGAGAAACACTTTTGGGATTTTATGTTTAAATCTACTGAAAGACTGAAGGGCTCAGGAACTGAACCCAACACATCTAAACTTCCTCTAACATCTTCTTTGGATCTTTTAATTCCAAATTCCTTATTCATAATTTGTTGCCAAGTTGTAACAGCTACAAGGCCCAAAATTGTTAAAGATCTTTTAAGCTCAGATTGTTTAGATCTTATATCTAGGATTAACAATAACATTGAACATAGAATATGTATAGCGGAATTCTTAATTAATCTTACAATGCAAGGTTGTCAACAAAGCTTAATAATGCACTGTATAAATGTATTGTTTCCTTAATAGGAAGAAAAAAAAGGAACCACGCAAAGTCGCATTGAAAGTGACCGTGACATATCGACCTAAACGAGATATTCTACTGCAATGTGATCATAGCGGACCAAGATAGATTTATAACACTTGATATATTAGTAAACAATTGAGAACACATTTTTTTTATATTAGTCGACTAACTAAACACGACATGTATTTGTGTGACACAAAATTTTGGAACCATTTTCACTTCAAAAAAATCATGATTTTTCACGAAAATTTATATTACGACAAACATCTATTGAGCTCAAGTAGGCCTGAAAACCCTACTATATCAGCCTCTCAATTCATAAGCACAATGTAAAGTCTTGTATAATCTTCCACTATTTTCATTAACCCACAACCATACATCTAATACTCAATTTAAGAACACTTAATTAAGCACTTCTTCTCCAAAAATTGTATTTGAGGAAATGTCACAATTCATATCGTGTCTACTATGCCAAATTGCTAAGTGTGCTAGTAGTATTAGCTAACAGTTTGGTTGGTTTAATTATATATTAAAGATGATTCTATCCAATAAATGGAATGTTCAATTATTTTAGCAACTAATAGAAGCTTCTCAACAATAGTGATGTCCCTTTACTAGTTCAAAGGCCAATATTCAAGTTTAGAGTTCAAATTCAATTGTCTACGCATCAGAGATTGTAGGTTCAAATTTCGCTGAAAAACAACTACTAGTATAAAATATGCTGTGAGATAAAATTGTTGTTAACTTGTTGATACATAAATTATTATAGACCTCATTATTGGAAAAGGAATCAATAATATCTAATACTAATGATTACATGATGATAAATTGAAATATTCATTGTTGATTAGAAATCTATGATAAGAATAATATAAATCATCATTTAATCCAATCTACTTGTTTCTTTAAGAGTTAAAAGTTCTTTAATTAAAAGTTATAAGTTCAAAGTATATAAACAATAAACATATGCCATGTTCTAGAAATCATGAATAAAACTAAAGTATATAGTGTTTTTATGGATGGTAAAAAAGTATAGAAAATATCAAAATGAGTTTGTTTAAACCTAATAATGAAGAAAATGAATAAAAAACATTAAGAAATACTGATGTTATTGATACCGCTCCTGACTCACATTTACTCGCTATTGACAACGTTGAGTCTTTTTTATCGTTTTCTACTATGTATTTTCTGTTATGTTCAGTATTTTTTGTTTTCTTCCGTATTTTCTGTCTTTAAACATTTTTTTAATTGTCAAACTTTATATTTTATATTTCGTATTTTATTTTTATTATTTTAGAATAGAATTAAAATAAGAGTATTCAAATCATTTATTTTAAAGACGGTATGGATAATTGCCCCTTTAATGAAATGTAGACATTCATAACACGCATGTGTGTGTTTTTACATTGAAAACAATAATACCAAACAAAAGTGCAAAAGCAAATGGGAAGAGAATGCGTGTTTAGACAAGGATCGAGACAATAGCATATATCAAGTTTTTGGTTTACAATCATCAACTTGTTTAAATGTTGTTTGTTCAAAAATGGACAATACAAACTTTAGAATGATACATGAATGCAATTAGAGTTGCTTTTTCTATCCAGAAAATACATAACTAATCAAATTATACCATTTCTATTAACAACTCAAGGTTGGAGTAATAAGAGGACCCAAGACCCGTATTCCATCATTGTCAACCGTCATATTAAATCAGTTTTCTATCTCTACAACTAACTTTATCATCAACTTAGGGTATGTTTGGCGACACGTAGCAGCAGCAGTAAGCAGTAGCAGGAGCAGGAGCAGTAAGCAAAAGCAGTAAGCAGGAGCAGTAAGCAGTAGTTGTTTGTTTAAAAAAGGTGTTTGGTAACGTAGCTGTAAGCTGTAATTAAAAAGTGTAAAATTACGAAAAAAGACATATAACCTAATTAAAGAAAGTATAAATTTTATATTTGAGGGCATAAATGTAATTTTATAACAAACTGCTTGGAGCAGTTCCAAAATACTTCTTCAAGAAGCATTTGAGATTGGAGCGGTTAAACAATATTCAAACGCTTGTTGAGGTGTTGTCAAACAAGCTTTTTATGTAAAATGCTTACCGCTTACCGCTTGTCGCTCCAAAACACTTGTTGCCAAACACATCCTTAGTGTAATATGACAACAACTTCGCAACCAGAACCTACTTCACATAAACACAAATATATCACACAAAAACTATTTAATAAGCACACACACACAAAACAAACTCCAAGACTCAGTCGTTTGCACGACCAAGTTCTCCTCAAATTCACCTAAGGCACATCTTGCAAGGGTGAGCGTAATAAGGGAAGAAGCACTGTTCTTTTGCCACATAGTGTTGGGTTTTATAATCTAATTAACCCTTAATTAACACGAGTACCCAGCAGAATAAATAAATCACGTATACAATATGTAATTAACAAAGGGATCAAGAAGCGTGTACCTTTTAGCAATAAATGAATACCGTTCTTGAATATACGCGTATGTATAAATCTAATACGCGAAACCAAACAAGTTACCAAAGTAGATAACCACTATGGTATGCTTACACTACACGTCACCGACAGTGATGAAACCAGGATAATATTTTGTGGGGGGCAATTTTTTTTTTTAATAAATAGCAACTAAATGCGGAAGAAAAAACTATGATCGAAATGATAAATCAAATATTGTTACTTAGAGATGAAGGATTTATTAGAGTGTTGAATGTTGGGTTTTAGTATGTTGGTGGGGGGCAATTTGAGTTTTCGGTGGGGAACTTTCAAAGAAAGCTTAAAATTAAAAAAAAATACACTAAAACTTCATCTTCTTAGGCTACCCATGGTGGGCACCGCCCCCATACCATGTGAATACATCCGCCCCTGGTCACCGAGATACACTAAGATGCGAGTACTTACTTCACGAATAAACAACCGAACACGATGTTCTTGTTTTGGTTCTTGTCGTCACACGATCGAAAACCACACAGGATAAAACTACCGATTGCAAAACACATAAAATAAGGAACTAGTAACTGTTCCTTACAAATGACTAATGCGGTCTGGTAGGACTTCTACACAAAGTTTTACACCTCCCTAGGCAGTGCACCTAACTATTGTAGTGTAGTAAAGGCAAGACACGAAGGTTGTTATCATTCTCTAGAGGAATAGGCGTCAGTAAAGATCCTAATTGAATATATCTAAGAACTAGAGGTTGAAAGAAGATTATTTTTGTGTTTTTATATTTTATAAAAGCAATTTAAAATCTCAGATTTGAAGAGGTTGGTTTTAAACTAATAATTAAAACTAAATTAAACTAATTAGGGGGATTCGTATGATGAGAGAATATTGTTTACTTAATCATGTATGATCCTTGGTAGCTTCCCCTAACTCTATTGCTTTGTCACGCTTGTGATATATATGTAGGTACTATTCTAATGCATGGCGAATTACACGAAAACGCCCTCTACGAAATAACTAACTAGAGCAACACACAAGTAAGGTAGTATGATGACTATTACAAGGCCCCTAGTCTAGATAAACGCGTTTGTATTAATACCTAAAGAGGATCATCCACACACGGGTAAGGCAGTATAAAGACTATTACTGGTGGAATCCTTTCTACGCAATCATGTCTCCCAAGATCTCACGATAAGGGACTAAACATGCACACACATCAACAAGAGGCAACAAAGTTAAGATTTACATACCAATTCACATACAATCATAAGCAAGCACTTAAAAGACATATCCTAGCATGTTCAAGATAGAAGAAGCATAATTATACATCAAACAATAAGACATATTGAAAGATAAGAATAAAATGAAATTTCATCAATGATCATCAAGCAATTAGGGATAGTATAGAAGGGTTGGAAAACCCTAAAATACTCCTAAAGTCTAGTACAACTCGTTCTCCCATGAACTAAACCTTAATTTCTTCTATCAAAAGTGCATATGAAAAACGTAAAATTAAGTTTGTATATATATAGAATTCAAGACGCGACGGCGTCGCCATTTTTTCTTAGAACGCCGTCGCCAAGCAATGGTTTTCTTTGGTCTTCAAACCTTTACCGGCTAATCCAGACGTTGTCTCCATGATTCAGACGTCGTCCCACTTGAGTCCAGACATGGTTAAGATTATTCAGATGGCGTCTCCAGAGTCTGGTCTTTAATCTTCATCAATCTTCACACCCGTTAGCTGCTTTGTCCGTTTTCTTCCCAAATTGAGTCCAAATCACGTGTGTTTCCACCAAATGTCTTCCAAATGCTAAAAATACAAAAAGAAATGATTAAGCACACATTTAAGACATTTTTACATGATTATAAGAGTAAAATGACCTAGAAAAAGTGTATAAAATTACACCTCATCAATGACATATCATGCATGTAAATAACATGTATTTATTAACCATGCTTATGATATTATGGTTGAGGTTATTGAGAAAAGTTACAAATGGTAAAAAGAATAGGAAAGATTTTAGCCATTTGATGTGAGGAATTAAATGAGATTAAATTGAGGTATGAATTACATATTTGACACATAAACGAATTGTAACTGACACACTAGCTATGTTGGAGACACACTATTAATACTCTACTATTACACGACATGAATTTTTTAGCTAACAATGTTTACTTACACTTGAACATAAATTCTTGTAACTTGACACACAATTGACATATTTCACATGAATATTGAATGACACATAAATGAATTCTCTACACTTTCTATCATTTTTATCCAAAATCACTTTTTATTTGAACCAAACTCAGATATTAATAATCATTATGTATCAAACAATATTCATGGGGCATACGTAGGGACGGTTATGGGATATCAAATATCGACCGACATTAGGGTATGTGTCTCTTTTTGGGTGTCCCATATTAATGAAACAAAGGGTTCATTATGTAGCCCAATGACTTGGTCTCCAAGTCATTATACAACACCTCAAATTTAATCGGTCTCAACCAATACCTTACGTATTTTGGTTTTCGTACTAACAAGTCTCTCACTTGTTAATATTCATCAATTAATTAGTTATAACATCTAACATTATAATTCACGACCATTTTAAATATTTCGTGAAACATATTAATATAATTAATATACGATAAATATATAAATACATAAAACAACATACGCCTCCTGAATACACTGTGCCCCCCATAAGGCTCACGTAATTTCCCGACATATATAATTTAATTATTTACATACCGCAACAAAATCCCTAACATCTCCACTTGACATGTCTCAAATAATATAATAACATCGGTAAGCGTCTAGCAACACGCCCCTGCTCTCAGGAATACCTGAGTGTGGTTTCGTAAAATCACGGTTAAATGATTTATCATTTACAATCCCTATGTTTCCGATACCATGTCAAAAATAAATATGGATCTAAGTCATTCTGTTATTTAACGATTATGTTTCTCGTATATGTAATTAATCAAGATTACCAAAAGTCATTAAGACACTTCTACATGAGCTTTTGGGTGCGGCCAAATATACATCTATTGAAGGAACAAATTCCTTATTGACTACAAGTGTCAAGTCACATGCTTTACAATCACTTCCGAAAATAGTCCTTATTAGCAACCTTATTCATGAAAAATTTAAACTCCAAATCAAGAAGAATTATCCACACATGCAAGACTTTTACATGCATCTTCCAAGTCTAAAAGGATTTTAGTAAATTAAAATCACTTACAAGATTTACTTAATGATGCCGATCCATAAAGTGATAATCTTGTTAGTTGGGGAAGTCTGATATACATCTTATGAATATCATGTGAGTTTGGTGGACACATTCTTTAATATCCAAAAATATCACCAATCCTTCATATTTGTCTTAGTTCAACAATATTCCCATATTGTTGATCGACAATGAACTAATTTAGAATAATAACATTATTCTTGGATTAAACATGCAAATATAGGACATAGTTTATATTAAATATAACAACATACCAAGTATCATTATCATTAATAAAAATTGTCCTAATATCCCTTTATCTAAATACTAAATAGATCAAATGCATGATAATTCTAGTTGACGAATCATGTCTCAAGATACGACGATTGTACTTGTTGACAAGGCATAGATTATATTAATTCCAACTAGGTTTGATCTTTCGGAATTTTGAGAATACTTAGTTGAAGAATTTAATTAGTGAAGTTCATGAATATCTATGATGATTGTTTGTTCGTGTACATACAAATATCTTGATAATAATACACACTAAACTCCATAATGTTTTGTGACATCAACTGATGGAAACAAACAAACATCTTTACAGCTTTCAAAAGTATAAAGCATTCTTATTCTTTAATATATAATGCAACTATGCTCTCAGTTGAGCACAACTAGTCCACATGGTCATTATCAAAGATGAAATCTTACCATGACTAGTACTGAGTGTCATCTCAGTTAAATTAGCATCCGTGTATACAAACAGCCCCATGCTTTTATCTAAAATCCGTAAACAATGAATACTCTATTAATAATGTTTGGTACCTCATGAACTCTAAGTTTATTGGTTTATTCTAATTGCACAATAAATTGTTGCAATACGTATTCTTAGATTTTTCATTACTATGGACAAATCCATAATCTAGGAATGAATTCCTAAATCCAAATTCCTAAATCCAAACATATTCCATTAAAATATTCAATTTAATGATTATCTAATAACTTTTGATTAAATACCAATGTTGTCAAATCATCTTGCATTCATGCATGATACAACTATTCCTCTACATAATATGATGTACATAATGAATCCTTTAGTCCGACTTAAGATTTCATTCATGTTCTATCTATCAAAGAATATTATCCATTGAGAACTTTCCTAAAAATAGGTATGTCATATTGTGTTAGACTTATATACCACATATGTTTATAACAATAAACATATATTTCAAGGTTGTATGTTTTATTTCCTAAATCTTTCAAGTGAAGGAAAATTAAACATAATACTCCCACTAGCTTTTAGGAATACTCAGGAATTGTCTTAATTATACGATAATTTAATCAAGCCAGTAATTTATTTAACAATAAAACTTAAGATTCAATCTCCCTATAGCTTTGCAATGACCCATACTTGGATTTTTGCCATTTATACACTTTATAAAGATTATATGAATTCATAAACTCTTTTGATTACTCATCGTCCTCGCAATAGTAATCATCCAAGGAAGGGTTTTTAAATTCCATTGTCATATTTCTTCTATATGAGCACTAGCATGACAATCAACCATCTTTATATAATGAATGCACATAGAAAGAATATTTAATCACAATCAATTGCTTGAGTATGATTAAAATCTTATCATAATGCGTGCATTAAATATGTGTACAACATTGTCCTTATGAGTTCGACATGAAGAAATAAACTACTTGGGTTTTCTACTCTTTGAAGAAACTTATTTTAACTTTACAGTCTAACTGTTTAGTTAAAGATCAATCAAGTTCCAAAATCGTTTATCTTTGTGGACAGCATCTTAACATTCATAGTTTGAGTCATTTTTCCAAATCCAAGATTCAACAATGCATATCTATGGTTAACAAGTTCACCATGATCATGTGACTCATATTCCTCAACATTGATATAACATTTATCAATCAAGTATTTGAGGTATCCTTGCGGATCTATGAATGAGAATTATATCATTATGAGGTTTAACATTTACATGTAAAGCCTCGATATGATATCCACTAGTGTGTTTAGAAGGTTATGTATTTTGTATTTTTAATCTCTTCCTAGATCTAAAATTCTCTCACTTGCTTTTTGTTAATTAAGAGATTCTTCTATGAAATTATCATTGAAAGTAACAATAATTTGTTCTCTTTTGGGACATTACAAGATACATCGACAATTTCTGAGTTTAGTTTGTTAATATCATTCTTCATAAGAATTTTGACAAATTCATAACTTTAATTTTAAGACTTACTAGGAGTCATCACATTTCATAATCATAATGGTGTCTTATTAACCTTCTAGGTTGGAGTCTGATTGAGTATATGCTAGACATACCCAATTTTTAAACCTTGACAGATTTGGAGGTAAAATATTTAAGTTATCAAAATCAAATGATTCCAAAGAATTTGATTCAACACTCTAGACATACCATAAATATGTGGTAGTCTATGAGTAATTTGATTGTGATACTTTACCACAATCTCTTAAATAACTTAATACTCTTTAGGTTACATACTTATTAGTTGTGTCAAACCAAATTGAATATGTAGTTTTTAAAAACCTAATGCATCCTGTAATGTATATATATTTAACAAGTTCAAAAACTCTATGTACATATCTTTGCTAAAGATATAACATGTTAACTATATAATATTTTGCCTTTGAACAATTCAAGGACTTTGTGTTTATGTCCTCACAAAAAGACATAACTTACTTTATGTTTTGAGTCTTTCAAAAATTAAAGGACTTCATGTTTATAACTTTACAATAAACATAAGCATACTTAACTAAAGTAATTATGAACGCCGACTCTTGGCTTCAATAGTAATTTCAAGTTAAACGAGATTACTTCATTATTTGGGACATTCCAAGAGCATATAAATATTTAACTTGAAGTAGTCTTTTAATTCATATCTTGACATATGTTCTAAATAGAACATGTCCTAGTAGAATATTAGTTTTTTACCTTACAGTCGAAAGAAAAAAAAAAAAAAAAAACGCCCTTCAAACATATTGTTTGTTGTCATGATTGTAACCTTGCACCCAATAAAAGATTTCTTCCACTTGTGCATGGCAAAATAAAACAATAAACAAGAACATCATACACGTAAGACAAACAACACGATGTCGTTTGTTTATGTGAAAAATATGTATAATGTCATATATAATACATTACAAGTAGATAATAAAACCGACATGTTTAATAAGGAATAGTGCACGACTATCCTTAAAACTATGAGTTTCTATAGTTGGAAAATATGTATTATCTCAAGACAAGCTAGAAATAATCTGGGTTGCTAACAAGACAATAAAGCTTGTAGCACCCACTGAATTAAACAACATTACACGAATGTCTTGTTCAAAAATAAATCGCAATGCACCCACTGGATTTGACAACATTATAACCAGTGAAAAAAATAGCTATCTATTTATTTTCTTACTCTAGTTGAAATCCTACTAGTAACAATGTACTTAGGTTTCAAAAGCTCTACTATATTGACGAGGGACTATCCATCAATGCTATTTATTAACTTGAAAATTGAGCATGCAATTTCCTCTTTAATTTTGATTAAAACAAACAACTAGATACATTATATTAGTTTGCCTTTATCACTTTTGCGGTAATATTGATATTTTCTAATTAAGAACTCATAAAATATCTTACATTATCTTACATTAAGATGTTATCATTTGATAGCTTTAAGAACATATTCTCTAGTTATCAGAATGTCTTATATGTTTCAAAGTACTCACCACCGAATAAGGGTGATGAAATCTATATGAAAATATTAGTCATGCAATCTACTTAACATTTAAGTATTCTATGAGTTTGATTACATTAGGACAATTCTTACGTTTCTATTATAACTTTCCGAAGCAAGAAATATGATAGGAATGAGTCTCCCTATTCCTTACAAGGAAAGGAGTATCAGTTTGACTTCTCCAAGAAAGAAACAAACCATTGTTTACAGTTTTATCATTGCATTAATACTATTAATAGAATCGCAAAATTCAATTTTTAGTATTTTCGATTTACACAATTAATTTTCTAAAGGCAAGGATCCTACTTGACATACCACCATCACATCAGTTAATCTGCTAGCAATGATATATTCAAAAGGTAATTGACGATCAATAATCGCCACCGGTACAATTCCTAGAACCTTATGGGACTTACTTTACTACAATAATATACTAGTAAGCATGTTTCATCCCATCTATGCCTCGAGTTTAAGGTCTCACCAATAAACCGATTAAGTCTTCAAATCAAGAACTGTGATTATGTAACACTAACGTCTCACGAAAAAGTGTATAATCACCTTGGGATTACGATCTACATACGTCTCACGTATAGTAAAAAGCATCTGCAAGTGTTCTTACAAATTGGATGGCAACAACTTATTTTGAGGGTATAATATTTGACGTGAAAAATATGTACGAAGAAGCATGCATACATCTTCGTATAATCAATTTTAATAAAAACTTTACTCAATTATGTTATTTATTATGGTAATGGTATCTACAAGACCGAAGTCTTGATGAGTCTTCTCGAACCTTATCCTTGCAACTAAGTAATACTTTTGCAAATTACGTCATTAATAAAAATTAAATCTTTTATTTGAAAAACACATTATGAACTATAAAATAGTCCTTAATAAATTTGATTTCATAATTATTAGTCATGATTATATTTATTTTTTTAAAACCCCTTTTATTTTCTCACAAGTTCAATACTTAAAATAAAACAATATAAACACGAAACTAATACACATAACACTTATTCAAAAAACAACACCTAACAATTAAATCATGCAAATATCAATTATGATCCTAATTATCTAATAATTAAAAAATATGTATATATTCATATAAGGCTCCTTCGTCCTAAAAACTCCGGCCACATCCATCGATATAATCAATTGCGTAAGCCATATACAAATATATACCACATAGCACACAAAATTTAAGCAACTTTTAGGCCCCATTAAGACATAGCTAAGATATTCCCTACCTTTTAAAGTCGTAGATCGAAACCACATAAATTTAATGTCTATGTTTTAATTCTTGATCATTATATTTGCATAAAAATCTTTAACAATTAATTTAAACATAAAACCGATCAATTAACAATTAAACGCATCAAGTTTTATCTGGTAAAATTTCATACAACCGAGAATTCTTCTAATTAATTTTGTAACCATTAAAAATTGAATCTTGATGGACAAAGATCGAATCTTTATGCATAAAACGCCCTGTTAATACAAATAATGCCTAAAAATGTTATTTATATTTTTTGACCTCTCAACGTTTTCATAATAACAAAATGTAAAAACGTTTACAATAATAATAAACGTTTACAAATTATT
>BQNB010076318.1:0-11020 GCA_026074375.1 Tanacetum coccineum | reverse complement strand
AATAAATAAAGTATTTATTTAACCAATACCACATTTAGATCCGGTTTAATATATAAATTTATATATGAAATCCTTTAATTTTTTTTATTATCCATTTATATACACCAAACACACCCTTATCATGAAGCTGCCAAACCAAACACCCTTATTGCTGTTAACAGCCCAATCAAACGCACCCTAATCTGTTCCCTTATAAACCAAACGCACTCTACGGCTGATTACCACAACCAAACGCCCCTAATCAGTCAAACCGCAACACAACCACCCCTAATCTTGTTATAACAATTAAACCAAACACGCTCGTCTGCTGTTTGTCAAATCTAACGCACCCTTTTTGTTATATATGCAGCCAAACGCGCCCTTAAGCGGCTGTTCACAGCCAAACGCACACTAGGTTAAAGAAATGCAAAACCAAACGGACCCTCATTGGTGAATAACCCGCAACAAACACACCCTCATGGTGTGGGGCTGCCAAACGCACCCATATGGTGGCTGACCCGAACAAATAAACCCTTTGTTGGTGATTTTAACCCAACCCGAACACCCCCCCCCCCCTTGCGGCCCTTGCGGCTTTCTTGCACCGAACAAAACAACAACCCTTGATGGTTTGAGGGGTTTTACAACATCAACGCACCCTTAATGGGTGCTTAAAACCACACCGGACGCACCCTAGTATATTTTTAATAAACCATGCGCACCCTTTTCTTGGTATGAACAAAACCAAACGCACCCATCGGGTGCAAATTCTGAAAACCACACGCACCCTAATTGAGTGGCTGTGACGATGGTGATGATGTTGATGACGCGAAGATGACGATGACGATGAGAGGGGGTGGTGTTGGTGCGTCGGTGGTGGTGGAGAGGGCGCGTGAAGGAGAGTGGTATAGTGGATCGTATAGATCGGATGATGAGGAGAAGATTTGGGACTTGGCCGGAAAAGTTTCAGGCGGCCGACGGCGGTGGTCGAGTGGTGGCCAGAAAATATGGTGGGAGAGAGAGTGAAGGAGATGAGTTTATGTGTGTGTTTTTATAAAATGAAAAATGTGTATAAACTTTTATATATAATAAAAGTTTTTAAATTTTTTGACAAATTGTTAATAGTTGAGGGTTTATTGTGTAACTTTTTAATAAAGTTTTTATAACTATCGGTTCGGGACTCGTTTGAGCGACTTAACGGACGATTCAAATCTCGAAACTTGCGCCATTGTTTTTTTTGAGATGGAAATGAAATGAGTAAGTATATATTTTTGGTATATATATTAAAATTTACAACCAATGTTGACAAGTGTTAATAACTTTAGGGTGAAATTTGTAAATATTTCACAGGGACCAAATATGTAACTTTCGAGTATTATTTTGTAAAATAGTCGTTCGGGACTCGTTTGAGCGACTTATCGGATGATTCAAGTCACGAAACTTGCGCCATTGTTTTTCAAATCATTTTTCTGATAAAAATGAGTATTTATTTGATAGTGTTTCATAAATATTTTTATAACATTTATAAAAAATATCTTGTTTATTTATTTTGTGACTCGTTAATAATAAAAATGATTTTCACCCCGGGATATGTCGCGTAATCAACAACGCTTAAATAAAATATTAAATGTTTTTATTTGATATTTTTATTAAATAAATATTGATAATTAAAAATAAATTTAATTATTTTTATGTCGGCACCCGCTGTGTGCAGTTTTCAAAACTTTGCGAGGCTGTTTTAGCCCTCTTCTGCTTGTTTTCAGGTCTCGGGTAAAACTAAAAAGTTGTCCGAAATGTCGTTTTACATAAAATTGCTTTAGGGTCCGAGCTGTGAAAATGTGGTTTAGCTGGTCGTTTTTGATAAATCAACTAGGAGTTAATATATATCTTTTCCGTTTTCAAGCCAAATAAGTTAAAATAACTTCCACTTGAAAAATATAATAATAAGTATGATTTATTATTTGAAATATGTTCCGAAAACTTTACCGGCCATGCGGTAATTGCTTTTGTTAGACAATAAAACGTCAAAAGTCAAAAAGTCGATTCGGACCCGAAAAGTCAAAGGTTAAAATTGTCTTTTTAAAATGTCGAAAATTTCGGGATGTTACAGTACCTACCCCTTAAAGAAATCTCGTCCCGAGATTAAATTTGTGTTATCCGATTGTGTGACCAAGGAAAGACTTAAGGTTTAATAAACTCGTTCTAAACAAGACGCTGATAACTTTATTCAGCAAAATTCGGTGTTTCTACACTTCTCAATCTACCAAAAATTTTGGCTAGGTTTGTCCAGGATATTTAATCCATCAAAATAGGTATCTCAAAATATATCATTACAGATCTTATGACTGGTATAACCGCGTTATAGGGAAAGTCTCATTATAGTGAAAACCTCAAGAAGAAGGTGTAGTCGTGATTATGTTTGATATATATAGTATCTAAAAGTCCGGGACGGAGTCACGTTTCTACTAACTTAAGGTTCGCTGAATCACATCTCGTGCCTTATAAATAAGTACCCAACTTACTTGGCATTATCGAAATAGTATCAGACAATAAATTGGTGTATTATTTGTCTGGCAAAGATAATTCAACTGAATACTATATCGACATATGCTTATCTTGTTTTAAGGTGGGTTCATCACTTTATTTGATAACGTTAGTACAATTCTTGGACCACACCAGGACCCAACAACAGCAACCATAAACGACAATAACCAGTAACAGACGGTGATAGGATATGTACCCAGTTTTGCTATTTCGAGAGATGAATCAACACCATTTTAAAGTGTCACAATTCTGTTAGTTCCACGAACAGTTTCTCGCATCATAAAGATATTTAACGACAAAGTTACTGACTAAGAATGAGATAAGGGTAGCTCAATGAGACCTTAAGATTCTGACTGAGTGGTAAGACACGATTGAGTCTCTAGACCTTTTTAACGAAATCCCGATGTATCATCGGGCTCCGAGTTCATACTCGTCTCTATCGGATACCATTAAGCCCTACTCATTTAAAAAATCATTAACTTACATAAAGAAGCGTCCAATTTTATGTAAATAATGGATTGATCAAACTCTGGTTCGGGGATTTACAATTCTTATTCACTGAAGAGGCGTCCCAATCCTTTCAAATAAAGAAATTATAAATCATCCTACTTAATAATTCCCGATGTAATACGCGTACTCACATAACCTTGACATGAGCCGCTGCATTTGTGCTCTAATGAGTAAGGGACGAGTGTCAAAACCTCGCACGAGACCAGGATAAAACAATCGGAAACGACATAGTGTCAAAATTGATGAGTAACATGGTTAGAGTAAATACGATGAATGTCCCTTATAAAACGAGTTAACATAGCAATAATCGTATCAATCTCCTATTCAAGTCCCGCCCATACAAGACCTTGTAATACTTATATTACACATAAATCCCATGTAAACAAACATTTTCAAGATAATTAATGAGTACTCGGTTAGAGTAAATAAGGTAAAGATCTCTATAAACAAATCAATATAGCGATTATCATATCAAACTTCCTATTACAAGTCCCGCCTATACAAGACTTGTAATACTTAGATTCATACATAATTTCATGTAAACAGAATTATAACGGCCTCCGTGTAATACGATATTATATAAAGTTATGAAGAAAATAATATTCTTAGAGACCATTGTTTAACTTACAATGTCTGAGAATGAAATGAGACCATTGCGCAACACATAATGTCTGACGCGTATAATGAGACCATTGTGCAACCCACAATGTCTTAAGAAATGCTCTGGTATTTATATAATAACTCTTATATAAATAAGCGTACGATATACGCGAAGGGAAATGCAAGCATATATATATTATATATATGTATGTCACGTAAGCACTTAATGCAGCACGTAATGTAAGCACATAAGCAAGTAGCGTGTATGCACTTTGAAAATGTTTGATGTGATGCAATATTTGTGAAAACGGTTATAGTCTAGGGTAAAATATGCAACCTAGTTCTCTATAACCAGTGCTCTGATACCAATCTGTAACACCCCCAAAAATCACAACGCAGCGGAATACCACTTGGGGTGCTACTTCATAATACACAGCGCTAGATACAAGAGAACGACCTCTAAATGTGTCGTTTGAAAAATAATCTCGTTGATTTTCTTGAAATTGATATAACATTTGTCCCATCATTGCATCACCATAAAAAGCTTGAAAGCAATACAACGAGATTTGATCAATTGTATGTAAGTAGAAATCCATGATTGAAATCTTGTCAGTTTAGACTCCAATGCACATCAAATAATCCAAGCATCTAATTCACCTGAGAAAAACATGCTTAAAAGTGTCAACATTAAAGTTGGTGAGTTCATAGATTTTTGTAAATACAAATGTTGAACCAAAGTTCTGTAAAATGGGTATGACCATTTAAATCCTTAAATGTCCTTCCAAAATGTATGTATGATTTATAGAAATCAAATAGTTGTAAAATATGCCTGACTATTTCAATCCCTAAATAGTCACAAAAGTATAAGTATAAAAGTTGGATCACCATTGTTCAAAGTATGTATTGCCACTTTATTCAAGGCAACGTAAATATCTCTGTGTGTAATAAACCATGATTACGATTACTCTAAGTTCATGAAACCGCTACGTAGAGTTAATTATATGCCAATCTTTTCAGGCACTGTAAGTGTCACCCGGATAGGGATAATTAGTCCCAATAGATCTATTTATAACATTCGCGCTTACAATCTGTAATTAACAGTTCATGATGGTTTCGGGCATTGAGTGATCTAATCGCTACTTAGGCAACACGTAAACATAGTGGATGAACCAGAAATACTTGTGTCCAATGAAAAGATAACCATTGTATTTATAAACAGCTTTAAATACTTAAATCCATAAGTAGAAAGAGAGTATGACATAATTCAAGTAACCGAGTTTGTAAATGAGTATAAGTATGAGTATGTAAACAAGTATGTAAACAAGTTGTAATGAGCATGTATTCTCCCCCGAGATTTGTAAAGTAATGTAAAACAAGTGAAAGAGGGGCTATAAACTCACCTTGATCGAAAGCTACAGTCGAATCGATTAGTTGAAGTAGTCACGAACAATCGGCAACATGATCACGACCTATAGATGTCGCTTAATTATAATATACTCGAAGTACCATCGACGATGTGTACATCGTAGCGGCAAAATCATATATATTATATATATATAAACATACATGTGATGAGGATCCACTTGCGCGACTTAATCCTGAAACCCCCACTCATTGAGTTATAGACATTTCTTACGCTTTATCTTACGTTACTTAATAGAAGACTTTCTATTTTCGGAAACTTTTTATTTTAGAAAAAAGTTCCTAATTTGTTTAATGTATAAACACCTAAGTATTATTTTTAATACTTACCATTGTATTTACATTTTGCTCTTAGTAAGAACTTTATTATAAAGTCTTTCATTTGTCTTTTTACATCTTTTATTACATTTTGACCTAAATCTGCCCTACCAATCGAGCCACACTAAATCACGTTTTCACGACTGGAGTAAAAAGGAATTTATCGGAAATGGACATTCCGGACGACTTTTAGTTTTGGCCGAGACTTGAATCTCGACAGAAAATGACCAAAATGCCCTATTATTAAATCTGATGCAATATAAATTTTATAATAACTGCTGCTGTTTGACCAACGTTTTGACCCGCTAAATCACACTTTCGTAAGTTTGACCAAAAAGTAACTTTATGCAAAAAACGTCGCTCCGAACAGCTTTTCGTGTTTCGCCGGAAGGCTGAAACGGACTCGAAAATGCCCGAACCGAAAAATTGAGTGACAAATCGGACCAGCAGCTATTTTTTGCCTTAAGTAGCTGTCATTTTTAACATGTTATTTTCCGAACTTAATTTGCTATAACTTCCTTTCGTTTTTTAAGGTTTACGGGGCATTCAAATTACCGAAACGTTCACAAAATTACCCTCTTCGATATTATCAAATCAAAATTACAATTTTACAAAGTCTCAGACCCCGAAATACGTGATAAACTTTCTGTTTTAGTCGATTATTTCCAAAAACGTGCCAAAATATATTTTTGACCAAAATATTCGTTACATTACTCTTACTTACCTATACACGGCCTTCATGCTGATCAATCAACCAGCACAACTAGTCTAACGCAAGTGTTTTTTTTTACCCATGGATTTCATCACATTTAAACAACAAAATAACAGAACCCAAGTAAACGAAGACTTATAACAACACCGAAGAGTTGGGTCGACGACTGCTACGGCGCGAACTCAGCGTACACCAGTTGGCCCGAACAACAAACGCACCCTTTTGGGTGCCGGAGAAACCAAACACAGCCTTGGGTGGTTGGGAAGAGATGGTGAGGAGGTTCGGTGGCTAGAGGAGGGTGGCGCGTGGTGTGGTAGATCGGATAGATCGGGTGAAGGGGAGCATTTTTGGAGTTGGCCGAAAAACTCGCCGGAAATTTTTTCCCTGGCGGGCGGTCGGTGGTGGCGACGGCACGTCTGGGTGGCGGCCGGATTTTATGGAGGGGAAGAGTGTTTAAGTGTGTGTTATAAAAAATGGAATTGAAAGATATCGATATATAAATTTTATTTATAATAAAACTTTAAAAGTAAAGTGACAGGTACCAAATAATAGAGGGTGAATTGTGTAAATATAAATTGTAGTTTTTGATAACTATTGGTTCGGGACTCGTTTGAACTAGTTAACGGTCGATTCGAGTCACGAAACTTGCGCCATTGTTTTCCAAATCATTTTTCCAATAAAAATGAGTATTTACTTGATAACATTTCATAAATGTTTTTATAATATTTAATTAAAACCTTTGGTAAATTATTGAGTAACACTGTTAAGCTTTGACCGAAAAATATATTTTGACTTGAATAAACCTTAAATCCACGTCAAGGCCCAAAGTTTTTCTTATAAAATTTTTATCTCGGTACACTACCCATCCCAAGACATAGCAATAACAATTTAAAGTCACGACAACCTTGACCAAATTCAAAAAAAATATAATTAGACACCATCATGTATATTCCTTACATGACTTACTACTATACCTAATTTCTTGCTCTATTCAAATAGTTACGTTTTCCATCACATGATTCAAATTTTAAAAGATAGGAATAGTATATATTCTCAAATAGTGCTAGGAATAGTATTAGGAATAGTATTATGAATAGTATTAGGAATAGTATATATTCTCAAATAGTGCTAGGAATAGTATATATTCTCAAATAGTGCTAGGAATAGCAATGATAGCAAATAGTATTAGGAAGTAACACTATTGTTATATTCTTCAATAGTGTACCCCTTCACATGTAATTTGAAAGTCTCAGGAACCGAGCAAATGTTTAGTTTATAAATGAGAGATAAATAATAATAATTATGATTTATTATTTAAATATGTTTTGAAATTTACAGGCTACGCGGCAATTGTTTTTATGCGACGGTAAAAAGTCCAAATGTTAAAAAATGTTCGAACCGGACCCAAAATGTCAAAAGGTAACATAGACATTTAAAGTTTTGAAAATTGCCGGATGTTACAGACGGCGTCGCAGGCATAAAGCGACGCCGTCGTGATCTATATAGTGACGGCGTGAGGAATTTTGCGATGACGTCAGGACGTGGCCGACTTAAAGAAGATCTATAATCATCTACGTGGTGACGGCGTCAGGATTTCTAAGTGAGCCGTTAGCAATCGATTTCTCAGAAATACTAAATCTGTGTTTTTTTAGGGTTGTAAGTGTTGTAACTTGGTATAAACTAGAGAGGACGAAACCCAATTCATTCTAGCAGCTTTATAGGTCATTTTTAGGGACTCAAAACCCTATTGTACTACCTTGAATCCATGTTTTAATCAAGTAAGGTTATTTATCATTAATCATTCAATATGTCTATGTGTTGTTTGATTGATTTATCTTCTTGCTTTCTTTATAACATGCGAGGCTAAACCCTCCTTTGTATTTATCTATGATTGCATGAAACTTAGGTTGTAGATCCTTTTGATGTTGCTTCTTGTTGATGAATGTGCGCATTAGGCTTTAGAAAACCAGCTTTTGTCTGTATCGCTATTGATATGTCTAGGGAAACGCGAGTAGTGTAGAAAGGATACCATCGGTAACAGTCTTCATACTACCTTACCCCTAATATGGTTGATCCCTCTTAAGTTATTTCACATGCATTTAATATACTCTTAGGGGCCTTGTAATAGTCTTCATACTACCTTACTTGTGCGTTGCCCTAACAAAATATTAAATAGACGGCGGGTTCGTGTAATCCGTTCATGACCTAGGAAATACTTACACAGATCATCACAAGTGTGACAAGGCAACAGATCTAGGAGAAGCAATCTGAGGAGTAGTGCATGATTAGGTAAATACATTTGTTTATCATAAAGTTATCACCGGTAGCATAGATTATAATTAGTTTAGTTATTAGTTAAACAAACCAACCTCTCAAACCATAGATTTACCTGCTTTCTTATAAATATAAAAACACAAAAAGAATCTTCTCTCAACCCCTAGAATTCTGTTAGACCGTGATCAAGCCTTCCCAACCTATTCCCTTAGAGAACGATAACAACCCCCGAGTCTTGCCTATACTACTACTACAACGATTAGGTGCTCTTCCTAGGGAGTTGTAAAACTTCGTGTAGAAGTCCTACGACGACCGCATCAAGTTTTTGGCGCCGCTATCGGGGAATAGTTAGGTTCTGATCATAGTTTAGTTTAGTTCTACTCGCTTGAATCCTTTCAAGTGAGAATTTAATTTCCGTATATTAGCTTTCTCGTAGTCTATCTTTTCTTTGTGTTATCTGTTCGTAACCTATTCTCGTCAACCACCATAGGAGACAAGAATCCTATCCGTACTCTAGGAGACTACTCTAAACCAAGACACGAGGACTATAGGAATACCATTGAGCTCCTCGTAGGGAACAACGTGCTACCTCTTCGATCCGACACCATCCGGTTGGTGCAAAACGGATGTTCATTCCACGGACTTGAGTCCAAGGATCCTAATCAACACCTTAAGGATTATATTAAACTTGTGGACTCACTTGACCTTTAGGGAAAGAATGCGCCTGCGTTTATTTCAATTTCCCCTACGTGATATGGCTAGCAATTGGCTTGAACGCCTTCTAGCAAGATCCATCACCATATGGGAGGATCTTACTACCCGATTCCTTGGTCAATTCTTTCCACCGGGAAGAACCGCAAAACTCTGCAACGATATCCTGATGTTCCAACAACATCATGGAGAATCTTTATCCGAAGCTTGGACTCGTTTTAAGGACTTACTCCAAAAAGTCCCTCATCATGGCATAGACCTTTGGCTCCAAGTCCAAATTTTTTATGGCCATGTCAATCCCATCACAAGACGAATCATTGACCAATCGACCGGTGGTAAGCTTCGTGACCTCAACGCCGAAGAATCATAGGCATTATTAGAAGATCTCGCCCTCTATGACTACGAAAGTTGGAACGACCTAAGGGATTTCACTAAGCCGGTCAAGGCAATCGCTTTGCCTCAAGATGTCCTGAGTACATCCAACTGCCGTCTAATCGAGCTTGAAAATCAAGTTCAACTCTTGATGGAAGCTCATCTTGCCCTGACATAACCTAATCAAGTGAACACAATCACTACCTCATGTGAAATCTGCAGTGGTCCTCACCACACTCAGTATTGCATGAAAGATCTCGAACAAGCCTTTGTTGAATACGCATCCTCGTGTATCGATGAAGCGGGAGGTAAGTGGTATACCTTCAAGCCTGAGAAAAACAATCTTGGTGACACCTATAATCCGTCATGGAAAAGTCACCCAAACCTTAGGTGGAGACAACCCTAAAATTCCCAAAACAATTTCTTAAACTCGCCTAACCGGTTCTAACCCAACGGTTCAATCCCGAACCGTTCCTTCAACAACTATCCTCAAAATTTTAATGATCAATCAAATATAGAAGGGCTGGTTTCCAACTTTATAGCATCTCAAGATGCTAGACTATCCAAGTTTAAAGACGATTTCAAACAACAGCAAATCAAGATGACCAACAAAATTGACACTGTGTTAAAAGCCATCACCGATCGAATAGCGGGCACGCTACCTAGTGATACGGTTAAGAACCCGAAACTGGGGACTCATCCAGTTTCATGTGCTCGTTCTTACCCAATAATGGACCCGCAATGCTCTTCTTACCCGTCCACCTCAATCAATGCTATTAAGGCACATTTCAATGAGGCAATCATTTCCCAAACAAGCCTGCAGCAACCCGTGATTGAAATCGAACCACAATAACCAGAGGAACCTAAACCAACTTTTGAAGATGAATTTAAGGATTTGCATCTTAACCTATCGGTTCTCAAATTCCTAGCCTGTGCTCGAATCAATAACGCTATATTAGATCAATACGTAGAGAGCTTAGAACTAGGCAAAAACGGATCGGCATTTGTTCAAGGAGAAATACTTGCAAAGATGGGAGACCCTGGGTTATTCACTCTAACTTGTAGATTAGGGGACTCAAAACCTTTCGACACCCTGGCTGATCTAGGATCATGCGTAAACATAATCTCATTTTACCTCTTCAAAAAGCTTAACATCGGATTATTAGAAGAGACTGACCATGTCTTTGGATTGACTGACGGAACCAAATCCTACCCCGTTGGGATTATTAGAGATGTAGAAGTCCACATAGGAAAACTAAAACTATTAAATGATTTCTACGTTCTCGATATGAAAAAGGACCTCAAGACCCCTTTTCTTGTAGGAAAGGGGATTCTTAGCTACCGCCAACGCAGTTATAGATTGTAGGATGGTCAAAATAGCGGTAGGAGAAGGAATCACTAGGTCGGTATTCAGTGTAAAAGGAGTAGACTTAGGTGATGAGGAAGCACCTTATTGGACCATACTTGGAAAAAGGGAATCTTATAAACCCCAACCTAGCTCGGATGGAATAGGCACAAAACCCCCTTACTATGCTAGAAAAGACTTCTTAGACTGCCATTTGCCCAGAGAATGGGAAATTT
>BQNB010076317.1:0-23896 GCA_026074375.1 Tanacetum coccineum | reverse complement strand
TAAAATATCATAAATTAATAAAAAAGGTTTTCTAGCTATTCATTGATGTGTTTGGAAGAATTGCATTTTTTTCTTTTTGTGTAATACGTACTAAATATATAACATTTAAATTTCTCAAAAAGTCTTTATTCCATTGACATGTATGTATGCCTATAAATCATATATAACAATCTAGGCCACTTTTATATCTTAAAAAAATGTTGGTGAAGGAAAAATGGGTAAAACTCTTTTTATATTTGTATATGTATTAAAGATATACAATAGGTAAATCTTTGTTTGACCAAAACATATTGTATGTACGAAACATAATACTTATTTGAGTTTTTTAGCTTTCTATATTCTATAAATATTGACGATTTTGATAACTCAACTTGATGCTTTTAAATTCGATTGCGAAGCTAAATTTTTACATGTTTTAATACAAAGTGTGACCATTAATCTTAAGTATAGCTGACTCAATAATGCAACTAGAATAATAAAACATATACAATGCAACTAGAATCATAAAACATATACAATGCAACTAGAATCATAAAACATATACAATATCAACTGCATACCCAACGGTAAGATAACCAGCCTTCCAAAGTGAAGGTCAATGGTTCGAATATAACGAGGAGAAAACTAATCCCCTTGTGGCCAAGGTTCACATGAGCCGACTTCGGGCTACCTAAAAGAGTAGTTTTGTAGAGATTAGTCAGCTCACAATGTCGAGTTAGTTAACAGGTAAATCAAAAGAAAAAAAAATTAGTAATTATCCTTAAGCTCATATAATATATTTAAGATATGAATCTATTCTCTTCATATGATTTCGATAATACTCTATAACATAACTTATAAAACAAAATAAAAATAAAAATCATACATGTATTTAAAAAAACATAATGTCTAAACCCCGTGCGTGCATGGGCATTAAAACTAGTGTTATTATACGATCATTTAAAAAAACATGTGTGAATATATAGTATTTGAATTTGAATAGGAAAGTTGATGTTCTATTTTTTTTATTGACATACGTTATGTATTTTATTTAAGTTCATTTGGATGCCAAACATTTTGTGGATACCGGGAGACTCATCCCCACCTTTCATCTTCATCTCATCCAATGGATGAGATTAAATTGTCTATTTACACTAGAGGGGTAATTTTGTACAATATATATATATATATATATATATTTTGATAAACATCTCATAATACACACGCATAACGTGTGTTTTCCTGAACTTTCTTTTTTTCTCTCTCTACACCTCGATCCACAACTAATACCAACACAAACAACTAATCGATCGATCTTCAATTGATTATCTTATTTTGAATCGATTGTCTTTTTCTTCAGTTGATTAACATCAGGTTCATATCTGTTTTTGTTTTTTATTTATCATCGTTCGATTTTATGAGCTTATAATCAGTTTATTTTAAACGAATGATCTGAATCAATTGTTGCTAGTGATAAACTAACTTATTAGGTGATTTATATAAATAAGTTTATTAATCATCATCATCTGTATTTATTTTGCTGAATTATAAGCTAGCTTATTAGCTTATTTATGTTACTAGTGTTAATAAGCTTTATTATTAGCTATTTTTTATGTTTTGAAAGCTCTATTAGATTAATTTGTTGATATAAGCTGAATTAAGGTGTATTTAGCTTATCAGTTAGCAATAAGCAGTTTTAAGTAGCTTTTGATTAACGTGTTTGATATATCATATATGATACTTTTCATACGTATATCATATATGATATTTTATTTTTTCAAAAAACAGTTTATTTATTCTTTTATATTTATTTTATATTTTTTCAGAATTAAAGAACATGAATGTTTGTTCATTATGTGAAAGTTTATCACAACAAGAGGAGGTGCCCTAAGAGGTTTGAAGATCAAAAACAGATCGTGGTTCAACATTAAGCTAGCTTATTAGCTTATTTTGATGAGTTATAAGCATGCTTATTAGCTTATTTTGATGAATTATAAGGTATCTTATTAGCTTATTTATGTTGCTAGTGTTAATAAGCTTTATTATTAGCTATTTTTTATGTTCTGAATAAGCTCTATTAGATTAATTTGTTGATATAAGCTGAATTAATATGTATTTAGCTTATCAGTTAGCAATAAGCAGTTTTAAGTAGTTTTTTGTTAACGTGTTTGATATATCATATATCATATATGTAACACCCCCAAAATAGGTCGCAGCGGAATATGGGTTGGAGAGTGTTACTTCATAGATCAATAGCACGAGATATGAGAACGACCTCTATATGAGTCGTTTAAAATTGATACATTGGATTAAATAGACTTGTTTGTTACAATAGCCCGAAGCTTAAATAGTTCATCCATGAAAAGTAAAGATTTTAAGACATAACAAATATTCCCAAAATGTAATGCATCCAAATCTTTATAGTAATGACTCCAAAATGGTGACCACCAATGTATCCTTGTTTCTCGTACCTTATTGACCTGAGAAAAACATGCTTTAAAACGTCAACATAAAGTTGGTGAATTCACAGGTTTAGTAAATGTATAAAATAGGACCACAAGATTTCCAATGTAAGACATGTAACACATACAATATCTTAAAAGTAATTACGAAGTGCACTAAGCTCATGACACCGAAGCTCGACATATATGTATGCAATTTAATGCACAAAATGTGCCCATGTAGATGTTCAAACCCGCAACATCCAAATTGTTCCGACATGTATACGTTCGTTGTTTCAGTATCTTCGAAACTGATGAGCGCTACTCACCCGAACGGGGATGTCAATCCCAAATAGATCTATTCATAACATTCGCGCTCGCTAACTAGCAATTGACAGTTCATGATGGTGGGCAATAGTGGGTTTAGCTACTTAGGCCAACTCGTAATATGTTTAAAAGAGTACTTGCGTCCAAATGTAAAACAATGCATGTTTCTCACCCCAAAGTTGTAAAACAATATAGTTGTATAAAAGCGGGGCTATGAACTCACCGTAAGTGAATGATTGATTATCTAAATCAAGTAAGTGAATCGCCTCGGCAATTTGAATGCAACCTAATTAATTATAGGCCGTAGGCGTATGAGTATGATGTATTTCATATAATGAAACATCACCATGTCGTATAGATACATCCAACACTAATAGCATTTTATTAATTATTTAATGTTTTAAATTAATTAATAATCCGTGCTTCGTTAAATTAAAGTATATATATTTGTACTCGTTAAAGAAAATATTATTTTTATTTATAACGCACCATTTGTAAAAATGGTTATGATTTATAATGTATTTTCATTATTTAATTTAATTTATTTTATAAAAGATTGTATAAAATGAAAGTACATGCGCGCGAATTGTTTTAAAACTTCATATCTTTATCGTTTCGACTCTGTTTTATACGTTTCTTATGTCCATGTCTTCGTATTAAGATAATTTATCAAAATATCATATTTATAAAGTTTAAACCTCTGATGAACAGTAACTTTTACTGTTCATTACAGTTTATAAAACTATTTTTTATGAGATTAATTTTTACGTTGTTGGTTTAAATCATACACTCGTTCATTTATTACTTCCGTTTCTCGAGTTTCTTATATCCTTGGATTAGTATTAAGATAATTTATCAAAATATCATATTTATAAAGTTTTAAACAACTGATGAACAGTAATATTTACTGTTCATAACAGTTTATTTTTATATAAATAATTATATACATCTTGTAAAATACGTAAACTTGTTTCGTTTTATATTACGTTTTTTCGAAAGCTGTTCTTTATATCCGTGGGGTTTCGTATTAAGGAAATTTATCAAAATATTTATTTATCTAAAATTTAAATTCTCTGTAATTGAACAGTAACTTTTACTGTTCATTGCAGTGTATAAAATATTTTTATTAGTTAATCTATATCATAAAACTTGTAAATTCGTAAACTTGTTCGTTATAATTCCGTTTTTCGAGTTCCTTACATGCTCACGATCCTTGTAAAGAGTACTATTTTTATAAAATATAAAAAACATATGGTTTATGGTTCAAATCCAACAGTAGGTATTAAAATAAAATTAGGATTTTCAATTAATAAAGTTTGTTTGTAATTCATTTTTGCTTAAAGACCTGGCACCATAATTTTCACCAAGTGTTGTTACTTTATATCTTACAGTAATAAGTCTCTAAATGCCTCATTGTCACTTGTTCATTATGAAATCCTTAAACACTTTATGTAGCTTTAAAATGAATCTAGGTGGTGATTAAACTTATACAACAAGTATGTACAAAATAGAAAATGAAATGATATGAACATGGAATAACTTTAAATTAGACCTTTTAGGAGACAAATAAGTGATGATGAACACAAGATGGTAAACCCCTATCCAAAGCCTTTAAAATCAAAACCCTAATCAAGAAAACCCTAGATTGTTTTATCTTGATAATTCCTTGTTAAACCCGGGAATCCAAGCTTGGTCACAACACTTGAGTATACTCCTTAGGGTAACTTAGAATGAACACTTGAACACTTGGAATGCCTTGGATGCAAAATTAAAATGAAACCCTAATAATTTAAGGGTATGCCGTAGGTTTTATGTAGTGGGGAGGGAGTTTTTGCTTTGATTTGCTTGTATGAAGTGTAAGAGTATAATTATGGACCTAGGACTTTCCTTTTATGGCACTACAACAAATTTGGTCTATTGGGACTCCCAAAAAGGTCCTAATACAACACTTAATGGGACTTTTGATTTTATAGAACCAATTTAAATGTGTCCTATAGGTGAGAGTTGTAATAGATATTTAGGACACTTTTGAATGTCCTAAGAAGTTCTATCTTTACAAAACCAACTTTGTGTCCCGTAAATATATCATTTTTACGAAACCAGAAAGTGAGTATATTCGCTAGACTAAAACATAGGACTCTCTTGGTGTCACAATATCCATGTACCTAATTTTTACATTTGAGGACATAAATAAGCGTCCTAAGAGACTACAATAACGACACTATTGTGTCACAAAATCTATGCATGTGATGTTGCATTTAATACATAAATGGGCTTCCTAAAAGACTATAATATACGACACTCTATGGTGCCATAAAATCCACATACCTATCATCTATAGGTGATTATTTTGCTCACAAGCTTTTAACAATAATAATTAGCAAAAAAATAAGTAAAGATACCATTATCATTCGGTAAACTCACTTACTATACAAAAATTGCAATCTTATTACACAAAATATATGATCATTCACAAAAGATAATCCTATATTTGACTATAAATACAATAACAATAATAAGTTAAGCCATAATATGGAAACTCCTATGAAATAAGAAGATTATCATTGTTCGTCCGTTGAAGTCTTTTAACATATTCCTGATCTGAATCCACCTATGGTAAAAAAATATACAAGCATAAGTATCGAGTGTTAGTTAAGTATGGTTTTATAGGCATTCTCAAGTTAGTAAAATTTACCTTACCAAAATGATAGGATGGACCATCGATAGTTACTCGAGTAGGCTCGTCAACTGTATCAGGCAAGTGTAGTGAGTTTAACTATGGAATTTTTTCTACCTCTTCCGGCTGATGATATTACTTCTGGCGAGGACCAATGATATGATATGACTAAAATCACTTTCTTGTCAATAACATTGAACTTATCCATCAAGCAAAATCGTGTACTTCTCGTGTAAAACCCTTTAAGCTTTTCCATCATTCCTCCATCAGGGCTGCCAAATAAAGGATTAATAATTGGTAAGGATACTCAGAATTTCATCAATATAGAATAAATATGAATTACTATATTAGCTTGAAGAATCCATTCATGAGGTTAAGGCACAAAAAATGATGGCAAACATAACAAAGACAACATAAGTTAATAAATCATTAGTGGGTTATCTTTCAGAAATATATCACAAATGAATAATAGCTACAAAAGTGGTCTCCAACAGGCAATAAATGAAAAATAAAATGTGAAACCAAAATCATTGTATAACTAAAACCACAATGACCTATGTAGATGGAAATCAATAGTTACGATAGAAAATAATAAGTTTTTCATAGTCTTAACGGTTTTCTACGGGGAGTCGTTCTTCTTTTGTTTTAACAAACCACATAATCGTACTTTATATGTAATTAGACAAAAAAATGATTATTGTTGTGATGTCGTTTATAAACTAAATAACCGGACGCACCTACCCTTTCATGCGATCTGAATCTGGTATATGGTGATTGTTCGAAACATGGTGTCGTCAACGTCGTGCGTGTGGGGCTACATTATGTGTTTGGCATAAGCGTTATGTGAGATAATAATTACCGTGGACAGTTTATGATGGATAATTTACATAATATGAAAAGAGAAGAATAAAGATTTGTGATTAGTGGATTAGTGGAATTTGGAATATCCGGATTTGACGAGATGGAGATGGCGGTTTGTGGAGAAATTAGTGGATCTAGTTTTAGTTTTTGGAGGGAGACCAAATTTAGAAATGAGAGGGAAGTTCAATAACAATGTCAGCGGGAAACAATTTATTGAGCGGAGGTACTTATTGAGAATAATGACGTTAGAGCTTTTATATAAACATGGTATAAAAATTAATAATAGGAGTTACTACATCCATATAAAATATGTGTTGACTTTAAAAGTGCATGATGTTTATAAAAGTTATTATTAAGACTAAGAGTGTCGGCTGTCGTGGTGTCATAGACAAAAGTAGTGTCACCTCATCACTTTTTCCCACAACAACAAAACAGCCCTCTTTCTACAAAAAAAAAAAACAAAACACCCCTCTTTAATAGTGTCATGAATAAAAGGGGTGTCATGAGCCAATATATACCTCACTGAACACAAATAAACATAAAAAACAAAAAAAACAAAAAAAAACAATAAAACAAATATTTTTTGCAAAATCTCCATCGCGCGAGCTGATATATACTAGTCGAGACCTAGTACCATCCACATCATCTCCTCCAGTCATTACTACCCCTACACCTATACCTGCAACCATTCCTTCACCCACACCTATTCCTGAAACTGAACCTAAACCATTTGAGCACATCTTTGAGGAGCCATCTCCTATCCACCAACCCTCCTCACCCCCACAAGAACAGGCCCAAGGACAAATGGCTATGGATGACTTACTTCAAGTAGTTCCTAAATTGATATCAAGAATTGACAGCCTGGAAACGGATCTCAAACAAACCAAGCTGACAATGGGGAATGCTATTGTGAAGTTAGTCAAGAAAGTGAAGAAGTTGGAAGGGCTTTTGAAAAAGAGACATGTGGTTTTGTCAGATTCAGAAGAAGAAGAACCTGAGGCTCAAGGGAGGAAAAGTCAAGATGATCCTCTAGCTTCTTCAGTACAAGGATTGGTTACTCCTTCTACAACAAAAGTAAAAGCTTCAGGGGAGGAACAAGTGGAAGACATAAGTCCAAACACTCTTGAAGCAGCCAAAACTCTCTCCAAGGTTGCCTCTTTAAAGCCAAGGTCTATTGACAAGGGAAGGAGATACAAGAGAAGAAAAGAGGCTAAGGGAAAGAAGGTAGTCTCAAGCTTGGATTTTCAAGAAGAAGTTGATACTGGTGCTGAACAAGTTAATACTGCTCAAGGAGTTAATACTGGCAGTATTAAACTTAGTACTGTTAGTGAACAACTTAGTACTGGCAGTGAACAAGTTAGTACTGTTAGTGCTAAAAAGTCTACTTCTGATCAAGATAAAGGACAAAGAGAAGGAAAAGCTCCCATGATCAGTGAAGAAACTCACTAAGAATCAAAGAATAAATTCCTATAAGAGGAACTAGCCGTTGCTGAAGCAATCAATTGGATTTTCCTACAGAAAGAAGAAGAGGCTAAACAAATACACATGGGATTCACTCATTAGCTCAAAGAATGCAAAGAAGAATAGTTATATTAGGCAACAGAAAAAAGAAAAACTCAAGTTCAGTTTGAAGCTCAGTCATTACACAAATAAAGATTAGGATTTGATTAGAGCAAAGATTAAAGCTAATGCGAGTTGTCAAAAAGCAAGCTATGAAGAAGAATTACAAGGAGATAGATTTTGCAAAGAAAATGGTTGATCTTGTCCAAATCAAGGAAGAAATCTTTTGCAAGCAGGAAAGAGCTAAAGCTAAAAGAAATAAGCCCATGACCCAATCACAGCTGAAGACTTATATGATGAATTATTTGAAGAATCAGGGGACATGGAAGTTATCTCAGCTGAAGAATTTGAGTTTTGAAGAAGTCAAGGAAGAATTTGATAAGCTTGTGAAACAGGTTGAATCCTTTGCACCAATAAATTTCGAAGCCACTAAAGCTAGTTTGAAAAGATTTGGTGAAGAGCTTCAAACAAAGACTCCAAAAAGACTGAAAGATGAAGAAGCAAAGGATGATGAATCAACCAAGAAGTTTGGAAAAAGAAGAAGACAGATGGCAAGAAGAGGATTGCATACAAATGTTGATAAAGATGACTCTAAAGAATTCAATAAGTTAGTCTAGGCAAGAAGAGACAGGTCACAGTTACTAAAACCTCCAATAAACCCGTTCCCTGTAGCTATGAAAACACCTAATATAGCCACCTATAAGTTCTTCAAGCAAGGAGAAAAAGGAGCGTACCAAATAGTTAGGGAAGATGGAACTGATGTAGTGTACATTAATTTTGGTGCTATGTTGAAGGTTATATCTAGAGATGATCTTACTGAGTTATATAGGATTGTAATGAATAGATATGGGATGGATGGACCAGAGGATGAGCTAGAGAAGGTATTTTGGAAGTATTTAAAGAATATGTTTGAAGAACCTCTTAGTACAGATATCCTACAATGGAGTGAATTAGGACAGCAAAGGATCATAAGTTGGAGATATTATGAGTCCTGTAGAGTACATTGTTTGAACTTAGAGTCAATGGATATATATATGTTAATTGAAAGAACATATCCATTATCTGCTGAGATGTGCAAAGTCATGCTAGATAAGAAACTACAAGGAGGAAAGCCAGATGAAAATTGTTACAAAATGTTAAAAATGATGGAAAAGCAAGCTGGTATTAGGAAGTAGTGAAATATCTGAGAGTTTAGAATCTAGGATATAATTAGAAGGATAACACTTGGTGGAGGTGCTATGTACTAACACAACAAATGGTTATCAGTTCACCATGTCTAATCAACATAAGAACTGGCTAGTCCAGGAGCAAACGGCTCTTGGTAAAGACTTCTCAAATCCGTTCTATGGTTGACAACATGCAAATAAGTTGTATGGTTTTTAACTCACCATATCTGTTTAAGTGAAGAGTTGGCTAGCCACAAGTTTATGTGCTTGTGTAAAGGCTGTGGAAAAACCATAACTTAGTCCAAAAGATTATGGCTTTATGAGGTAAAGACCAATTGCAAATCCATATTAGATGGGATTTAATTTTGCCACATTACCAAAAAAGTGGATTGTATAACACTCACAAGTTCCATGTACAAAGAGTGACATGTGTTATCAATCCACCATGGAATTTACCTTTTCTAGGTGCCAAAGGATTGACTAGCCCTGAGCAAACGGCTACAGGTAAGGCATATCAAATCCGTTTATGGCTGTAATGGTTTGCCAAAAACCATATGGTATTCAACTCACCAATTTTTCTGTACTGAGAGTTGAAATAGTTTTCAGTTAACCATGGACATGCACCTTTCTGGTGGCCAAAGGACTGACTACTCTAGAGTGAATGGCTAACTGGTAAAGAAGCATCAAATCCATTTAAAATTTTCAATGATTCACCTCTCACAGGAGTTAATACACCTGGAAGTGATGAGAATAGACTAAAACTTTATGATTTGACTGTACTTAAAAATGTCAATGTAGCAGATATTCTAGGATTGCTATAGCTTTTGAAGAATAGTTGCTGCAAAGAAAAAAAGAGAAGACTTGAAGTGTTGAAAATCAAGAATAAATTAAAATTCTAATTTACAACATCCCTCAGAAAGCTTAAAGTGTTTTTAAAGTAAAGATCAAAGAATGTTTTTGAAGGAACTTGAAGTCACAAGTGAATGATCAAGTTAGGGTAAAAGAATAGGGGGGGGATTGTTTGGAAAAATAGATTGTAACAACTAATTCTGGTAGTATACAGTTAAGTCCTGATAGTAAAAGTTAGTTTGTTAGTATTGAGTTAATACTGGCAGTACTAAGTTAAGTCTGGCAGTACTAAGTTAGTACTGGTATAGTAGCAGTACTAGAGTTAGTATCTAGTTTAAAGTTAGTTCTGTTTATAGTTAAGTCTGTTTATGTAACAGAATAGTAATAGTTATCTTAGGAGATATCCTAGGAAAGGATATGTGTTATCCTTTGATGTTTGTAAAGCCCATTAGGGTTTCCTTGGTGTATAAGAGGAACCCTAAGGCACAATGTTTTGAAGTAACATTTTGAGTAACATCAATAGAAGCATAGAGCTTAATAGCAATTTAGAAATATCGTTTCTTCTTAATTCTTGTGTTAAGATTCCGCATTAACACTTGATATTCATAGTCAGTGTCTCTCATATAGTTGATTTGGATTTATCTAAGTTATCTATAGTCTTACAAAGGCTAGTCAGATCCTATACCAAGGACCTACAATATATAAAAGTGAAAATAGTGCGCGTGATTTTTAAAACCACATATCCTTACCGTTTCGACTCTGTTTTATAAGTTTCTTATGTCCATGTCTTCGTATTAAAATAATTTATCAAAACATCATATTTATAAAGTTTAAACCTCTGATGAACAGTAACTTTTACTGTTCATTACAGTTTATAAAAACTATTTTTATAGAATTAATTATACGTGACTTGTTTAAATCATAACTCGTTCATTATAATTCCGTTTCTCAAGTTCCTTATATCCTTGGATTAGTATTAAGTTAATTTATCAAAATATCATATTTATAAGATTTAAACCCCTAATGAACAGTAATATTTACTATTCATAACAGTTTGTTTTTATATAATTAATTATATACAACTTGTAAAATACGTAACTTGTTCGTTATAATTCCGTTTTTCGAGTTCTTTATGTCCGTGGGTTCGTATTAAAGAATTTTATCAAAATATTATATTTATGAAATTTTTACCTCGAAGAACAAGTAAACTTTTACTGTTCATTACCAGTTTATAAAACTGTTTTTATAAAGTTAATTATATATAACTTGTAAAATTCGTAACTTGTTCGTTATAATTCCGTTTTTCGAGTTCCTTATATGCTCACGATCCTTGTAAAGAGTACTATTTTTATAAAATATAAAGTATATGGTTTATGGTTCGAATCCAACAGTAGGTATTAAAAGTAATTAGGGTTTTTAATTAATAAAGTTAGTTTATAATCATTTTTGTTTAAGAACTTTGCACCATAATTTCACCAAGTGTTATACCGTATATCTTACATGTATTAAAGTACCTCTAAATGTTCCATTGTCCTTGGTTTCATATGAAATCCTTAAACACTTTATATAACTTAAAAATGAATATAGGTGGTGATTAACTTATACAACAAGTATGTACACAATAGGAAATGAATGAATGAAACATGAATACTTAAATTGGACCTTTTAGAAGGACAAAATAGGATGATGAACACAATATGTAAACCCACCAAGCTTCCAAAATCAAAACCCTAATTAAGAAAACCCTAAATATGTTTTCTTGATAAACCCTTGTTAAACCCGAATCCAAGCTTGTTAACACCTTGAGTGACCTTAGGTGACCTTGGAATGAACACTTGAATACTTGGAATGCCTTGGATGAAAAATTAAAATGAAACCCTAGCTCACCAAGAGCATGCCGTGGGTTTTGGTTGTGAATGAGGGAGATTTTTGCTTTGATTTGCTTGCATGAAGTGTAAGTGTATAATAATGGACCTAGGACTTGCTATTTAAAGAAAGGTGGTATAAAGAAAACAACCTCAAGGACATGGTTTAAGGGAAATGGTTTTAGTACAAGGTGTAAGAGCTCTCCTCCTCCCTAGGAGGAGGCCACGGCTCAAAGGGGTGCAAGGTACCAAGATGGGACAATTTCTAGTAACATGGGTCAATGGTACATCTTATGTAAGGTTTATGATATAAGGTGGAAGAGTTAGTGGGGATTAAGTGAATTATTTCTTGTGTGTCCATGCTATATCCGGCCATAAGGCTTAATTAGTTGATGAAATGATTAAATTTTATGTATTGGGTATAAATGTGGGTATTTGTTTGAGTGTAGATGGGTAAAGGTGCTTCCGGGTACGACCGAATGTAATTTATTACGAAACGTAAGCGTTTTACGTAACCAACAAAAATAAATTATGAAAAGTTATAAATTATACTCCTAATAATCATATAACACTTGCTTGATGTAAACTTTAATTTGTTTGATGTCCGTTTACATTGAACGTTGATTTTTAGTTTACGCGATTTAACTATAAGATAATAATTAAAAACGAACGCGTAAAACTCTAAAAATAAATAATGGAATTTATTAAAGTCGTAAGTAACCTGAAAATGAGAAATGTTACAGTCTCCACCCGTTAGAAGAGCCTTGTCCCAAGGCTCAAGATGCAGCATTTTTCGAGGGTGCGGTTTTTATGAAGAGGTGCGGGTACTTTTCCCGGAACTAATCTTCGCGTTCCCATGTGAACTCAGGGCCTCTTTTGGAGTTCCATCGAACTTTGATGATGGGAATACGACTTCGCCTTAACTTCTTGACTTCACAATCTAAGATTTCCACTGGTTCTTCAACAAAGTGGAGTTTATCATCAATGTGTATTTCATCTAACAGAACTGCCAATGGCTCGTCAGATAAACACTTCTTTAGATTGGATACATGAAACGTGCTATAAACCCTGCTTGACTGTTGAGGTAGTTCGAGTCTATAAGCAACGGTTCCCACTTTGGCTAACACCTTGAAAGGTCCAATATACCTCGGGTTCATAACTTTCCCCGTTTCCAAAACGTTACGAACCTTTACCAAGGTGACCACTTTTAACATAAACTCGATCACCAACTGAAACTCTAAAGGCTTAACGACTCGCATCGGCGTAATCTTTTGTGCGATAACGAGCAGCTTGCATTCTGTGCTTAATCTGGATAATCTTCTCGGTTGTTTCATGAACAAGTTCTGGACCGGTGAGCCGAGCATCTCCGACCTCGGCCCAACACACAGGTGATCGACACTTTCAGCCATAAAGTGCCTCAAATGGGGCAGCCTTAATACTAGCATGATAACCTATTGTAGTACGAGGATTCGATCAGCGGTTAAGTGTCGTTCCAACCTTTTCCAAAGTCTATCACACAAGCGTGTAACATATCTTCAAGAGTTTGTATAGTCCTTTCGCTTTGTCCATTAGTCTCCGGATGGTATGCCGTACTCATATCCAGCCGAGTACCCATAACTTTCTGAAATGACCTCCAGAAATTTGACGTAAACCGGGGGCCACGGTCACAAATGACTGAGACTGGTATCCCATGTCTCGTGACTACTTCTTTCAAGTATAGTCTTGCTAGTTTGTCCATAGGGTCAGTTTCCATCATTGGTAAAAAGTGTGTAGACTTAGTGAGTCGGTCTACAATTACCTATATGGTGTCGTTTCCACTTTGCGTTCTTGGGAGTTGGTGGACAAAATCCATAGAGATTATTTTCCCACTTCCATTGAGAATTGCTGGTTGTACCAGGTAAGCCAGATGGTTTTGTCCCACCTTCATCAATTCCACTTAAACACGTTCAAAACACCTGCTAAAATTGGTGGCAATGTCAGCTTTCATGTTAGGCCTCAGCATAGTTGCTTCATGTCCTGGTTACATTTTTATCGGAACACGGGTTGAACAGAATTACTTTTGATGTGAGACTCTTGCAATCAGAGTCCTTAGGTCACCATAGCGCGGCAACCAACTTCTGTTGTTTAGACACAATGTCCCGTCCGCACGCGGTTCCAACTTCTCCTTCCTGGGCTTTTCTGGGTCCTTCGAATTCTCAATCAACATACCTCCTACGTCTTCAGGAACTAGTAGGTTTCTAGTTTTCTTACTCAATATGAGCCTCCATAACCCACTTGGGAAGTCCAAACCAATCGTAATAACTATAGGCCCGAACCCGGTAATGGCTTTATTCGTTCCTTTCTGCTCATGCATCAGCAATACATTTTGCTTTTCCTGGGTGATAACGGATTTCACCACTCATAATGCTAAGGCAATGCAACCAACGGCGCTGTCTCATGTTTAATTCCTTTTGATCAAGGATGTGTTGCAAACTTTTGTGGTCAGTGAACACTGTACATTTTGTCCCGTACAGATAATGCCTCTAAATTTTTAGAGCGAAATACTCTCGCCCTAACTCTAAATCATGAGTGGTGTAATTTTTCTCATGAATCTTTAGTTGTCGTGATGCATAAGCAATCACTTTTTCTCTTTGCATTAGCACTGCGCCCAACCCTTTGATTGAAGCGTCACAGTAAGCGATAAAGTCTTCATTTCCTTCTTTTCGGGTAATGCTAGAATTGGTGCACTTTACACAACTTCTGCTTTATCAACTGAAAAGCTGCTCTACATTGTCACTCCAATCAACTTGATTCTTCATTTGGAAGTGAGCTTCTGTTCATTGGCTTGGCGATTCTTTGTGAATCCTTTATGAATTTCGGTAGTAGCCTGATAGACCCAAAAATTGTTCGAACTCTCGGTAGAAAGACTTAGGAGATGCCTAATCTTTAACGGATTCAATCTTGCAGGTTCCACATGATATACCATGATGTCGATCAGTGACCATGGACAACTGTACTTTAGGGATCCAGAAATTCGCACTTAGAGAACTTGGCATACAACTGTTCCTTTTAAAGCAACTCTAAGATTAACTTGAGGTGCTCTGCATGCTCTTGCTTGTTCTTCGAGTATATCAGAATATCATCAATAAAGACAATCACGAATTTATCCAGATATGGTTTGCACACCCGATTCATGAGATCCATAAATACAGCAGGTGCGTTAGTCAAACCAAACGGCATAACTTGAAATTCATAATGTCCATATCGAGTTCTGAATGCGGTCTTTGGAATATCTTCTTCACGAACCCTTAGTTGATGATAACCCGACCTCAGGTCGATCTTTGAGTAGATACTCGAACCTTGTAGTTGATCGAACAAATCATCAATCCTGGGAAGCGGATAACGGTTCTTTACCGTCAGCTTATTCAATTCCCGGTAGTCAATGCACATCCGGAATGATCATCTTCTTCTTGGACAAACAAGATCGGAGCTTTTTTTTTTCCCCAAGGTGAGGAACTGGGTCTTATAAACCCTTTGTCGGAAAGTTCTTTTAGTTGGTCCGACAATTCTTTCATCTCGGACGGAGCCAGTCGATAAGGTGCCCGTGCTACTGGCGCAGCACCAGGTATCAAATCGATTTGAAATTCCACTTGGCGGGTTGGTGGAATACCCGCAGTCCTCGGGTAATCCTCAGGAAAGTCTTGAAAACTATTGGTACTTCTTCAAAGTTGCTTCTCCTTTCGACTTATCTTCCCGCCTTTTTCATAGTAACCTGTGCCAGAAAAGATTGTAGGACATCCACCAGCAAATACTTTTGTGTTTTGGTTTGCACGAGATGATGGTTTAATCGGGACTCGTGAACGTTGTTGCTTTGTCCACCATGAAAATTAAAATCTTGTCTCCAAAGGGAACCGAACAAGTTTTTCAATCACTAACGATTACGGCATGATATTTAGCTAACCAGTCAATGCCCGATAATGACGTCAAATCTTACCCATCTTAAGGGCATCAAGTCGTTGTTGATTGGATGATTTAGAAAGTTTAGAGTGCCAACCCCATATAAGTGTATTAACCAATTTATTCTACGTGAGTAATCAACATCATAATCATGTCTAATGTAGTTGGGATGTTATCAATCAAGAAACTAATTTGCCCAGTAGTAGATTTGAAACTTCATCGGCACCGTATCAAATGTATTGAAGCATAACGGTTATTTAGAGGAACGTACCCGTAACTAACATTAGAAGTTCGGGTTAGGTTCCAGCAGAGACCACAACATAAGCTCTGCTTATAGCATTGCCATTTCCAGCCGTATTCCCTTGGTTTTCATTTCTTTAGCTTTGGGCTAGTCACTCCTGAAGTGTCCTGAACTCCACACTCAATGCAAGTGATACCTCGTGGATTATGGCCCTTTGGGGTTATCTGGTTATTGTTGTTGTTGTTGGTTTTGTTGTTGTTAGCAGTAGGTCGCGACTTTACAGTCACGGGTCGCAATCCGTGACCAATCTTTTTGCGGTATAGTGTACTTTTGAGTACATGGCCAAGCGTTGGTGATAAGTGCCACTTGCACATAGGTTTGGTTCCTCCATAAGGCTTCTTATCTCCAGGCCTAGCAGTGTAAGCCCGTGCCACATTATTTCTTTTGAATGGTTGTTGTTGGTTTTGGTTGTTCCTTGAAGTATCTTCAAATTTCCTCTTATTCTCTGCTTGACGTTCAGCTGCAGTGAGCATCTTTTTGTCCATCATTTCAGTAGCAAATTCAATTGCTCTTGCATTGATCTGAGGCTTTGATGCCTTACACTGCCCCCCAAATTTTGGGTAAAATTTTTTCAATGTCGGGATAGCCCATCGTCATACATTTTCCACTTTTGGACTGATTCCCAGGGAAATTCTATACACATTGAGTGCCTACTCGTGGAATCGCTGATTGTATATAAGTCATCAAATCGGTACCTCTATCTTTAGTTCCATTACTCAGATTCCAGGCCTTTTGATCTCGCCCCCTAGGGGCTAATATTTATCTGTTTATCATCCTTTTCTAAGACGTCCTTGGCATTGTATTTGCAAACCATCTTGTACGACAGCCCTACGTATACGAGTTCACCGTCAAAGGCACTCCCTTGAAGGGTACAAAGATGCATTATCTTAACATGACTGGTAATAGCACATTTGCTGATAAGGATAACAGATTCCATACTTTTCTGCCCATTGGGTCTGGCCAACGGTCTCGCTTCGGTGCCCTTTGATATTTATAGGGTGCATTTCAAGAAGTATATGTAAGTGCATTCTCGTTGGTAGGGCACTTGCCTTCCTTCCGCCGGTTCTAAACCATGGATGTTATCGCATCTTATCTACTCCTGCTTCATCGCGTTCTGCTAGAGCACGCAGCAACGCCTTGGATCATTAAAGTTGGAGTTGAGCATTAGTGACAGTTGTGGTAGGAATGTGGTTGTGGTGAGCGTGTTGGGTGTTGTACCTAGTGGTCTCTTGGTGGTGGAATTTTCTTCAAAAATCACAAGAATATAACTACAACGTTCAGGATTATCACACAATCACTAAAACATAAACGTGACAATATGCATGGATAATTAAAATGAGATCCCATCCACAATGATATATACACTGAAAGTGATAATCATAAATGACATAAATAAATCAACATCCTACACATCAACATCGATAATCATTCATGATGGCTCATGATTACAACTATGTTCAGTACAAATGAGATATAAAAGTGAAAATATGGACTTAGCTGGTGTTAGCTGGGATCACCCCTAATATTTAACCGCCATTACAATGATAGTAAAAAGATAAACACATGTCTAGCTATTAGATGGGAGTAAACACCATAAAACTTAATAGGCTATACAGGATAGCTACAAAGATACATGACTAATAGCTGCTGCCAGCCTCAGCTGGCTCATCCTAGGGCTTTGGGTCTCTAGCCTCTGTGTCGCCTATACGTCAGGGATGTATAGTCAACTAATTATGAGTGATGTGGTACTGGAAGCAATCACGTGGCAACTGTTGCCTCCAGTGTCCTAACCATTGTGCCTCTATGGTTACATCCTCTCCTGCAGAACTAGTCATGCTATACGAGCATATACAGCCTCTCCATCCAAAGCCAAAGCTGTCTGTGGGAATCGGTGGTTATGGTCTATCTATGTATTGTGTGTTGGACTCGGGCTCTCAAGTAAAGTCGGTCATATATTGCCTCTCAATCGTACCGGAATCTCCTCAGGTCCTCTGCCTAACAGTTAGTATTTCAAGCTATGTCTCTCTATGGTCGCTACACCATCCAAGGTAGTCAGTTGCTATCTCCATCATGACCTCAACAATCTTATCCCAAGTGTCAACCTCTGGAGTAGGCACTGGCTGTCTCGTAGGCACCAGCTGCTGAACTCTCCCTGATCTCGCATTCGGGAGCGGGAGTAGTAAAACAAGCTCTCTTCCGAGGCGGCATCTCAGCCTCGAGAATATCAGTCTCGGGGAAGTAGATGGAAAGTGATAAGGTTGGTGATGCTGCTAGCTGCAGCTCCTCATCGATCTCGGCTACTCCTATAGCTTATTGGTCCCCTACATCAGTAGGGCTAGTAGTGAGTCGGTGTGGTAGGGGTAAGGTGAGTTGCAACAGGTAGTGGTGGTGATAGGTGCTGGCAGCATACTCGGCAATGAGTGCCTCCATGCATGCTTGGACATCGGTTGGATCAGGTCTGACAGTCTTCCGTTCCTAGGAGAGTGTATGGGAAGGGGACCTAATCTGTGGTGGTCTAGCGTATGGGTTGCAGTCTCATCAGTCTCAAAACGCCTCTGTGTCCCCAGGCTGAGGGAACAGGGTCAAACAACAGGTTAGAGCAAAGAGTTGGCGGAAGCTGGTGCTCTCCTCCTCCTCGTATTCCTCCTTGTCCTGAAAAGCTCCTCTCATCATCATCTGTATCATATCACTATCATCCACGTGAGGGCTCATCATCTCATCCTCCGTCCGAAGGGTAGTCACGCGTGCTCCTCGGGTCCTCTCCGGATCCTCCTCAGGATCAGAATCAGGCACATTAGCCGGTGATAGCCGGCTGCGGGTGTGAGGCATTCATCGGGTTGAGCTGCGTTCCTCCATGGGATGCTCATCCTCCGATCGGTTACTAAGTCTCGGCGGGGTACTCAGGCTCAGAACATAGGTATCTCGATGGGTGATCGGTGGCGTGCCTCAGACCAGGACATAGTCTGGGGGATGGTGGGTGCTCAGGTCCCAGGCCACATAGTAGGGGATGGAGTGTCTATGTCTGCATGGGAAGCCTCAATCCGTTTACGATGACTTGTGGTAAACTCCATCGCGTATCTCCTCCTCGGCTCCCCAAAAGGGACTATCCCTGGTTCGGATTCGTTTAACAGAGGTTTAGGTGACAGCGGGAGGATGCAGATGAACAATGACTGCAGGAAGATAAATAAACTTATATAAGTATCTTATATAAGACCTATATAGTATATATGTAGTTTAATATAAAATGTTTACAGATCAATGATACATATAGCATAACCCATCTAATGCAACTCATAGTGTATGTGTCCCGTGAAAAAAATTTTGCTATAATGCAATGTTTGTAAATGGTTATAGTCCAAGTAAAAACATTGGACTGGGTTTCTCTTTAACCTAGGATCTTGATGCCAATCTGTAACACTCCCAAAAATGGGGTCGCAGCGGAATATGGGTTGGGAGAGTGTTCTTCATTAGATCAACTATACGAGATATGAGACGGACCTCTATATGAGTCGTTTATAATTGATACTTTGGATTAATAGACTGGTTTGTTTCAATAGCCGAAGCTTAAATAGTTCATCATGAAAAGTAAATGATTTATGACATAACAAATATTCCCAAATGTATTGCATCCAAAATCTTTATAAGTATCATGACTCCAAAATGGTGAACAACCAATGTAATCCTTGTTTCTCGCACCTTTTTGACTGAGAAAACATGCTTTATACGTCATCATAAGTGGTGAATTCACAGTTTTGTAAATGTTATAAAAAATAGGACCACCAAGAATTGCCAATGTAAGAATGTAACAATACATATCTTAAAAGTGATGACGAAGTGCACGAGGTCATGACACCGAAGCTCGACATATATGTATGCAATTTAATGCACAAAATGTGCCCGTGTAGATGTTCAAACCCACAACATCCATATTGTTCCGAAATGTTACGTTCGTGTTTTAGTACATTCGAATTGATGACGCTACTCACCGAACGGGTGATGTCAATCCCAAATAGATCTATTATAACTTTCGCGCTCGCAACTAGCCAATTGACAGTTCATGATTGTGGGCAATAGTGGGGTTTAGCTACTTCTGGCCAACTTGTAATATGTTTTTAAAATGGGTTACTTGCGTCCCAAATGTATAATAATGCATGTTTCTCACCCCAAGTTGTAAAACAATATGATTGTATAAAAACGGGGCTATGAACTCACCGTAACGTGAATGATTGATTATCTAAATCAAATAAGTGGATCGTCTTGGCAATCCGAAAGCAACCTAATTAATTATAGGCCGTATAAGTATAATGTATTTCATATAATTAAATCATCGCATGTCGTATAGCTACTCCACCACCTATGGTTTTATTAATTCTTTAAAAGTTTAAAACAATGATTAAACTCGTCACTTTGTAACTGGACAACGTGTGTACTTGTTTCGTAAGAAAATAGAAAATATTTTTTTCGTTTACTAATGTATATTTGGATAAATATTGGATTTAATGTTTCTATTGCTTACTTAATGATATTTTCATTTATTAGTTTAGTTTGTTTTAAAAAATAATGTTAATAAGAGTTAAAAATACGTGCGTGTGATTTTTTTAAAACTCATATCTTTATCGTTTTGACTCCGTCTTTATCGTTCTTAGTCCATGTCTTCGTTATTAAGAAAATTTATCAAAATCTATATTTTATAAAGTTTTAACCCCCGATTCAACAGTAACTTTTTATGTTCATCTACGTTTATAAATACTGTTTTTATAGAAATAATTATTACGTACTTGTTTAATCATCGACTAGATTATTATATTTCTCGTTTCTCGAGTTCCTTATGTCCTTGATTAGTATTAAGAAATTTATCAAAATATTATATTTATTTAAAATTATAAAACCCTGTATGAAAACAGTAATATTTACTGTTCATAACAGTTTGTTTTTATATAATTAATTATATACAACTTGTAAAATACGTAACTTGTTCGTTATAATTCCGTTTTTCGAGTTCTTTATGTCCGTGGATTCGTATTAAGGAAATTTATCAAAATATTATATTTATAAAATTTAAATCCCTGATGAACATAATAATTACTGTTCACATCAGTGCTTAAAACTGTTTTTATATTAGCTTAATATATATAAAATTGTAAAATCGCTAACTTGTTCGTTTATAATTCGTTTTTTTGAGTTCCTCTAACATGCTTAACGATCCTTGTGAAGAGTACTATTTTTATAAAATATAAAATGTTTATGGGTTATGGTTTGAATTCCAACAGTATGGTATCTAAAAGTTAAATTGGTTTTTAGTTTATATAGTAAGTTATAATCATTTTTGTTTTAGGAACCTTTGCACCATTATTCTATATGTATTATGTAGTATATCTTACATGTATTAAGTCCTCTAAGTTTTCATGTCACTTGTTCATATGAAATCCTTAAACACTTTAAAAATGAATCTAGGTGGTGATTAACTTATACAACAAGTATGTACACAATAGGAAATGAATGAATGAACATGGAATACTTTAAATGAGACCCTTTTAGAAGATGTGCTGGGATGATGAACACAAATGTTTTTTTTTTTTTTTTTTTTTTTTTTTTTTAAACCCTAAACAAGCTTTCAAAATCAAAACCCCTATCAAGAAAACCCTAGCTTGTTTTCTTGATAAATTCCTTGTTAAACCCAGAATTCCAAGATTGTTAACACCTTTGAGATAACCTTGGCAGCTCTTTTGGATGAATTCGTTATCTACCTTGGAATACCTTTAGTAAATCAAAGATATATTGAACCTATTGCAAAGAGTGTTTTCGTGGTTTTGGTTATGAATGAGGAGATTTTGCTTTGTTAGCTTGCATGTAGTGTAAGTGTATATTATGGACTAGACTTGCTATTTAAAGAAAGGTGGTGTAACAGAAAACAACCTTCAAGGACATGGTTTTAAGGTAATGGCTTTAGTTATAAGGTGTAAGAGCTTCTCCTCCATAGGAGGAGGGGGGCCCAGGATCAAATGGGTGCATGTACCAAGTTTGGACAATTTCTAGTTAAAGGGGGTTAATGGTAATCTTGATGTAAGACTTGTGATCATGGTGGAAGAGTAGTAGGGATTTAAGTGAAATTAGTTTCTGTGCTATTGCATGCTATAAAAACGACCTTAAGGCTCTTTAATTGGTTGATGAATTTGATTAAATTTTATGTTTATTGTTTTTTATGGTATAAATGGTGGTTTTTGTTGAGTGTAGATGGGTAAAGGTGCTTCCAGCTGGTATGAAATCGATATGTAATTTATTGCAAAACGTCAAAAGCGTTTTACGTAACCAACAAAAATAAATTACAAAAAAGTTATAAATTATACTCCTATAATAATAAAACACTTGCTTGATGTGAATTTAAGTTGTTTGATGTTCCGTTTACATTGACGTTGATTTTTTGTTTACGCGATTTAACATAAGATAATAATTAAAAGCGAACGCGTAAAACTCTAAAAATAAATAATGGAATTTATTAAAGTTGTAAATAACCTGAAAATGAGAAATGTTACACACTTGATCCTTGCAACTGATCAAATATGTTGTCGATTCTTGGAAGTGGATATTGATTCTTCACAGTCAGCTTGTTAGTTTTTGCGGACAGTCGGGTAATACACTCTGGAGTAGATAAATCTTTTCTTTTTGATGACAAGACCAAGGCTCCCAAGGTGAGGAACGCAAGTCTTTATAATCCTTTTTCAAGAAAGTTCTTGTATAGTTGAGTTAGACATTCTTGGGAGTTCAGACGGTGCTTAATCTATATGGGGGCTCATGCCACTTGTGCAGCACAGGGACATGTCAAATTTAGAATTCAACTTGTTTCTTTCGTGGTAATCCATGCAAGTCTTTTGGAAAGAGCTTCTAAAAGTCCCGTACAGTCGGCACATCCTCAAGTCGCTTCTCCTCAGACTTGTCTTTGGTTTCCTTTTTCGTAACTTATGTCAGAAAAATTAGGCAACTTTCTTAATATATTTCTGTGTTTTAGTGCACGATATAATGCTCAACTTCGACTTCTTTCCTTTGCTACTTCTATCAGCTTGGACTATCAAAACTTCATCCCTATAGGGAATCCGCACAATCGTCTCATCACAAATGATCACCGCATGATGGTTCGCTAACCAATCCATGCCGATGATGACGTCAAAACTACCAAGTTCTACTGGCATTAGGTCAATATTGAATGGGTGACCTAACAATCCTAACGTACAGCCTCTAAGCACGATATTAGTTTAAGAGATTCTCCTGTCGACTAATTCGACAGTGTAGCTAACGTTCTTTAAAGTAGAAGGGGGATTGATGACATCAAGTAAAGTCACTAAAGGTAGTCGACACAAAACTTCTATCGGCACCCGAATCAAATAACATAGAAGCATAACGATTGTTGAGAAGAAACGTACCCATGACAAAGTTGGAATAGAGGTTAGCGTCTCCTCCACCTGGTGCATATGCTTTTCCTCTTGCTTCACCAATCCCACTCTTGTTTCCAGTTTTGTTTCCACAGTTCTGATCTTTCAGCTTCAGGAAATCACTCATGTAGTGTCATTGCCTTCCACACTTGAAACAAGTTAAAACTCTCTGATTCACTACTTGACCCCTCTGAGTAGAAGTAGTGAAAATCGTGGCCTTACAATCCCTGGTCAAATGCCCGACCTTGTTGCACTTCCCACATCTCACAGTGCATGACCCTTCATGATGAAACTTACACTTGTTGCAGAGAGGAAACGCTCCATTATACACTCTTCTTTTATTGTTGCCAGCCATATAGGCCCTTGCTACATTTTGACCTCCAACATTCTATCTTTTGAATGGTGGTTTCTGCCCACAGTTGTCTCTTTGGTTGACCTCCAACCTTCTCTCGTTCTCATCATTTTTCATCATGTAACCCTTCAACTTTTGATCCATAAAGTTGTTAG
>BQNB010076316.1:9630-24012 GCA_026074375.1 Tanacetum coccineum | reverse complement strand
TCCAAAAAGAAGTCTTTTCTATATATCACAAAATAAAGTGAAAAATGAAAAAAAATGATGAAAAAAATGAAAAATGAAAAAAAATGATGAAAAAAATGAAAAATAAAAAGAATGAATGATGAATAAGGCAATTATATAAACTGTGGGCTGATAAAAGTTTGATGCATCTTGCCGGCTCACAACCGATGTTGCAGCCTTCTAAAGAAAGCCCATAGTAAGAATAATAATCCAAAACTGATAAAAGTTTGCTGCATCTTGCCGGCTCACAATCGATGTTGCAGCCTTCTAAAAGGTCGAGGGTTACAATTGCATCATAGTTATGTTAATAATAAGTGCAATAAATGTGGTTTGTTAGGTTTACGAAAAAAGACTCGGGCACCCCATGTATTGACTAGAATAGCTTAGCTTGTAGTTTAAACGTAAGCGTATGACTCATGGTGTTGGCCCGGGTCTTTTACCCACTTGTAAGCCCATACCATAGCCCATTAGGGAATCTAAACTCTTGTATAAATACCCTTTTCCATCCATGGGAAGGGGTTGGATGTTCATTGTATAGCAAACACACACTAAGTGATTTTCTCTTACTAAAACTTCCCATTTTCTCTCTCTAGAATCGGCCAACCCATCATCTCTTGATTGTGTTATGATTTCCAATATACTACAATTGGTATCAGAGCACATGGGATGATTACTTAGATTGTATGTGCGTTTCTCTTGGAAGAATTAATCAAAAATTTGGTTTTTGAAGGTTTATGGTTTTCACATTGGCTTTCTTTGATTCTCACGTTTGTGGTGTTAAAGTTAGTGTTTTTAGTGTAGTTTTAGCCTTCTAGTACCAAGTTGTGCAAGAAAATCCAAGATTAAACGTTCAAAAGGGTGATTTTTGGTGATTTGAAGCATTTCTGGAAATTGCGTTTTGTCTCCCTGGAAGACGTTTCTTAGTTGCGTTTTGTCTCTGCGTTTTGTCAGAGAATAGTACACTGCGGTTTGTCTTCTAGTGTAGTACAACAGTTACGTTTTGTCAGTTTCATTTTGTGTATTACGTTTTGGTTAACACTACAGGTTGCGTTTTGTGTATTTCGTTTTGTCTCAAGTTGAAGACCCTCATTGCGTTTTAACTAGGAGAAACTCTGCCCAATTAATTTCTTGATTGCGTTTTGTTTCAAGAGTTGATTGCGTTTGGCCCAAGACACGTCACTGCGTTTTGTCTCCTTCTCATTGTGTTTTGTGTACTGCGTTTTGTCCCAAGTTGAAGACCCTTATTGCATTTTGGTGGAAAGAATCCCTGGCAAAAAAAATTCTACATTGCGTTTTGTCTTTGCTTCTTGACTGCGTTTTGTCTAGGACACCTCACTGAGTTTTGTCTAATCTTTAACATTGAGACTTGTCTAGATTTCCTGACTGAGACTTGTGCATTGCATCTCGTAAACTTAACCAAACCAAACCAAACCAAATTACAAACAAACAACATATCACCTATATCAACAAACAATCATCACTTTTAACATACAATCACTAATCATTGTACCGATCCAAAGTCTATCATAATACAATCTATCAAACAATCATGTCTAGTAACTCAGATGATATCTAAGCGGCCGGTTCCGATACTCGCCCTCCTATGCTCGATAGGACTGATTACGAATCATGGTCACAACGAATCCGATTGTACTATAGAGGAAAGGAAAATGGATTGCTAATTCTCTAGTCTATTGATCAAGGACCATTTGAGCTTGGAACCACAAGGAATACACTTGGAACTACCCCTGAGGGAGGTGTTCTACTTGGACCAGAAAGGCCTCGTACCTATGAGGATCTAAGTGACACGGAGAAGAAGCGATACGATGCAGATGTCCGTGCAACCAATATTGTGCTTCAAGGATTACCCAAAGATATCTACAAGCTCATCAATCACAACATTAAAGCAAAAGCAATTTGGGACAACGTCAAAATGCTTCTTGCAGGTTCTGAGCTCACCAAAGAAGACAGAGAATCACAGTTGTACGATGAATTTGAGCGGTTCAAGATGCTTCTAGGTGAAAACATCAATGAGTACTATGTTCGATTTCACAAGCTGGTCAACGACATGAGGAATATCAGAATGACAATGCCTAACATTCAGCTGAACTCCAAGTTTGTGAACAACATGTCACCTGAATGGGATAGGTTTGTGACAGCCGTTAAACTCAACAAAGGTCTGAAAGAGACAAATCACGAACAGCTGTATGCATATTTAAAACAACATGAGAAGCATGCTGCACAAGATCGACTGATTATTGAAAGAATCACTCCTGCTACTAATGATCAACTTGCATTTGTTTCAACTGTCCAACCTCATGCCCAATCATCACATGTCCAGTCTCATCAATATCCTTCTTCATCAACAAACCCTCAATCACTACAATATCCACAATTCCCTGAAACATCACAAATTGATTCCGGATACACCCAAACTGATGAAATACTTGACAACCTAACCAAACAAATGGCACTTCTTGCCCAATCATTCAGAGCTACACTTCCTCAGACGAACAATCAACTTCGAACCTCTTCTAACACCCGAAATCAAGCAACCATTCAAGATGGTCGGGTTGTCGTTCAGAATGTTCAAGGGCGACAGAATCAGAATCAGAATCAGAGGTATCTTGCTCGGGGAAATGGTGCTGCAGGCAATGGGGGCGCACAGGGAACATGGTAAGCAGGAAATGGGGGTGCACAGAATAGAGCTGGGAATGCCAATGCAAGTCAAGGGAAACTGGTCAAGTGTTATAATTATAATGGAGTTAGACATATTGCAAGGAACTATACTCAGCCAAAGCGTCCACAGAATTCTAATTATTTCAAGGACAAGATGCTGCTGATGCAAGCCCAAAAGAATGGTGTAGTTTTGGATGAAGAGGAACTACTCTTTCTGGTTGGTGAACAAGGCAACACCTTTGATGCAGATGTGGATAATCAACAAGTCCAAGACTTAGTTCTGAATGAAGATAACATCTTCCAGGCAGATGAATGTGACGCTTTTGATTCAGATGTTGATGATGAACTGACTGCCCAGTCAATATTCATGGCTAATTTGTCCTCAGTCGAGTCAGCAAATCCACAAGCTAGTCCATCCAATGCATCAATCTTATCTGAGGTACATATTCTAGAAAATGATATTGATCATAGTATCTCTAATCAGGACGAACTTGAGATTCATAATAAAGTACAACCGTCAGATGTTATTGACACAACTAATGTCCGTATGGGTAACAGTAATGTCATTCCATATGAACAAAATTTGTCGGTCAATGACATTTCTGGTGTACCAAGTTGTGCATCTTTCGCCCTAAATAGTGTATGTGTTTAACACCCCCAAATTTATTACGCAGTGGAACCAACAGTTTGGGTGTTAAGTCATAGTACAACAACATAAGAATATAAAGAACGACTCAAAAGAGACGTTTAAAACATAACATTGTCCCATTCATGAAAGATCAGAGTCGAAAATTTATCCACAAGATCGTCACCATACAACATCATAACATAAGTTTTAAAATCATAACACAAAGTGTTTTTAATGAATGGAACCAAAACAGGTTTAATCAAAACATTTCGCGCTAAACTCCATTCGCCCTTCTCAAGCATCAACTGATACCTAAGATTAAATTTGCTAAAAAAGTCAACGAAAACGTTGAGTGAATCCATAGAGTTTATATGAAATAAAGAGTGAACACAAGTATTTTTAATCATCGCAAACTTGTGGATCAAACAAGTTATAATCACTAATGCATTAAGCTCATGCCACTGAAACGTTAACCAACATATTATAAATATGTAATCATTTGCCCCACAACTAGGTAATATTGCAATATACCTAAAGAAATTCTCAATACAAAATGTCCTTTAGGGGTGATCGCGCCATGGATGTCACAACCCCAGACAGGGCAGTCACTAGCCACCAAATAGAATCTACTTAATGTACTAGCGCTCACCCATCATAGGTAATTAACAGTGCATGAAATTAGGGGGCCTTTTTGCAATAGGTACTTATGCAATTAGTTCACAATCGGGACCAGCATACCGAAAATCACTTGTGTTCAATTTATAAAACTAGCATGTATCTCCCTCGCGGGGTTTATAAAAACATTTATAAGTAGAAAGGCGAGGCTATGAACTCACCGAGAGAACAATTAGATCAGAAGTGTGATGAGTCTCGAACGAGCGGGAAGTACTCCTAAGCACCTCCTAAAAGACGTGACGCAACTTAGTACGTAGAAAGAAACAATACGTAAAAATTAAACAAGTGATCATGAGATGTGTTTCCGAGATAAGCATGGCATTCCACTAGAACTTCCCCAAATCCTTTTTAATCCCAAAATGACTTGTGATCTGGTCTTATAGGTAAATAAACACCTACTAAGTTTCGGCTTTTAATTCTTATTTTATCAAAGTGTACTATACGTTTTTAAATTTTGAGACTAGACGTAAAAACTCAGTTTCTGATTTTAACTCGACTTCATGGACTCATATCTCCTAGCTCACAATTGTTCTAAATGTTAGGATTGCACTTCTGGAAAGCTCTTTGTGTTTAGTTTCCAAAAATGTAAGTCTCATAATCTACAAAGTTTCAGAACTATGTGAAAAGACTGTTTTACCCCTGGTTACCCAAAACAAAAAGGTTCCAAACTTTTTACCCTTTACGGAAATGGCCATAATTCCTAAACCATGATAGAAATGAAGGTGAGGCCAAAAGATATAGATTCCTTAAGATGTATACCACTGACCCAATTTTTAAAACCTAACCTTTTGTTGCAAAAACCTGGAGTTTAACTCGTTTTCTAATCATAGGTCCAGATTTGACCTATTTTCTTATTTTGATCATATCTCCCTCATCCCAAGGAGTTGGTTGGAAATCCAACTATCCTATGATGCCAAGACATATATCTATCTAGAAATTTAATTTAATCATAGTCTCTAAGCCAAAATATTTCTGCTATAACATGTTTTTGCTACTGTTTCAAAACAGTCCCAATTATTTACCCCAAAACCCATCCAAACATCAATCCTAACTCTAACCAATCACATGCAATGCCATACCAAGCTCTTAAACACAACTTATCATCATATAAACATGCATTTCCAGAATCAAACATCCATTTTTATGGATCAAAATCAAAAAAAAAATTAAAGATTAAGAAATAACCTTAGTAGAAAATGATTTAAACAAGATAATCAAAACCAACAAATGCTTCTTTCTTGTTTGGGGCTGAGTTAGACCTACTCCAACACCTAAAATCTTGACTCACAAGGGTTCAATACACCCTAAATAGCAAGAACCCAAGATCCAACCTAGTCTTGATTACAATCTTCCATTAAAACTTCAAGAACTTCTTCAAAACTTCAAGAAAGTTTACCAAACTTTGCAAGCAACTTAAGGATGATGTTATGATGGTAAAAAGGAGAAGAAGATTTTTGTAAGATGATGGTGGTGGTGGTGATAAACTCGGCAGCGTTGAACATATGAAAGTTAGTGGTAGTATGTAGTGTAGTAGTGGAGAATGAGCGTTCTAAAGTAAGTATATGTTGGTAATATAAGTAGTAAGAGTCTGTTTAAAGAGAGATAAGGTAGAGAAATTTTGTGGAGGAGTGAAGGTGGTGGTGGAAAGGTGGTGTACGTCAGCAACAAGGAGAAGAAGGAAAAGAGTAGTTTTTTTTTTTTGAGATTTGCATGAATGGGGAGAAGAGAAGAAATGAATAGGTTTATAGAAATTGTAAAAGTTCCGGTTTAATCATTCCATCTAATCTGACTTTGTCAGCCCAGATTTCATCCAACAACTTTCTGTATTTATCATTATAGGCCAATGTTTCTATTACCGGCCTCACTTCTTCTAGAATTTCATACCTCATACTGATATTGTGCGCAAGTGCCCTCTTTTCAGCTTCCTCTTGGGTTAAGGGTATTCCAATGGATGAAGATGGTCCAACACCATTATTAAAGTACATGATGTTTTCCATTACTTTCTTTTTATTTCTACTTCCCTTGCCCATTTTGCATACCATTGGTGGAAGATCGGTTTCTGTTTGTGGTACCTCATCAAAGTCAAAGTCAAGCAACGTTTCTAAGTCATCAAGGTTTGGTTTCCCTTCTTCATCACTGCTTAAAAGAAAAGGGTCAAAGTCAGGTTGTATTGTAATAGTACCTTCCCCGAAGTTTACGATTGCATTGGTAGAACGCAAGAATGATCTTCCAAAAATTAATCCTGGCTCAAATTCGTCCTCTTCAGGATTTATGATGAATTGAACAAAGTAAATTTCCCCACGCAGTAATACCATCAACTCCTTTCCCTTCCTAACCTCATACTCCAGACAAAGTTTGACTGCGTAGTCGTTTGAGATTAAGTTATCATTCTTTTCCAAATTGATCTCTCCATCTGATGCATATAAACCATTCACAAAACATTGTGCAATATACCGATCACTATCCTCTTCAGTGTACATTTTGTGAAAGACCAAAGCTTCAGGTTCTTTCTTTCCTCCACTTCCTGCTGTATCTTTGTATTCAGGTGAATCCCAATCTCCTGACCCTTCGTTTCGGTCACTAGAGATCTCAATCACGTCCTTTCCTAGGCACATCTTTCCCATACTCGAGTCCATATTACTTTTAAAACAATATAATATCAAAATAAACATTAGTGGGTTAGTCAGAGCATATATAAGCAACTTCCTACACTTACATAATATTAATAAGCACATAGCAATCTTTATTTCAAACAATCCCTTTGCAAAATATGAGTTTTTAGCATACTGTTTTGGTTCAGACAGAAAAGTGCGGCGGTTTTGTGGAAAAGTGCGGCGCACTTTCTGAAAAGTCAATAATCCTTCTTTATTTTCCAGAAACACCGGCGTACTTAGGTATAAGTGCGCCGTACTTCTGGAAATCACACTTCTAATTTTTGTTGTGCTCTTTATTTGCATAATTTTATCAAAAAGATTTAATCTATATATCATGGATTTCAGAAGGTATTTATCAGATAAGGAACATAAGCAATCATGTATACAATATTCCAAATAACCTAATATTAAATATTTTTTGCTTTTTTCTTTAAATATAAGCTATATAGAAATTTGACAATTATCAATATTTTGAAACAATATTCTTCATTTAAAAGTTATGTTACAGATTTGGGTTCTTAAATCATAGTTACCTTATTTCAACTTGCTTTTCCTCAATTAACAATGACAATGCGGCAACTTTGGAAAATGTGGCGGCACTTTCTGAAGCAGTATTAATAAGAATGGTTTTCGTTTGCCAAAAAACGGTACGACAACGATTTTTAAAAATTTTTAGGTTTAATATTGAAAATGACTTTATTCAAAAAAAATGTTTGTCAATCCCAGGCAGCGGCGCCAAAAACTTTGAAGTGTTTTCAAAAGCTTTAAATTTATAAGAATGAAAATACCGAACAATTATATATGAACCACACGGGTAAAGATAACCCTAGTTTTATAAGTATAGTATTGTAGGTAAGTCAGGGTCGATTCCATAGGAATAGCATTCTAAGATAAAGTCGATAATATTACGAAAAAGGATTATCTTATAGAGTGTCACGGGTCTAAAGATAACGGTCTAATTCAATTAAAAGGCATGTTTGGTTAATGGAACAAGAAATATAATAGATAAACTTGAGTAGATGAATGATTCACGGATGTAATTATAACCGTTTTAAGAATGTTTAGCTGCTTAAAAACAAAAAAAATCGCTATTATTCAAATGAAAAACCCTTTCGGTCCTTTATCTTTAATTATGAAAATGCATTACGTGTAAGAATTCGGTTTATGATAACTAAATATCTTGCTAAACCAAGTTCGTTAGACATGTGGTTAGCGTTAAAACCATATGTGGTACTAGGTTTAATGTTCGTTTCCTTAGCCAATCCTCACAAAGCTAAGGTCTAGTTGCCATAGACAAATAACTTGGAAATAAACCATTTAGTCTGGAGTCTTTCGACCTATATCCGGAATAAATGGAGATCAAACAAAGATTAAAAGAAATCAAAGTAATCCAAGAAACATCAAGCTTGTATTATAAATATAAAAAACTTGTAAAATTCATTCAAATAGTCAAGTTTGATCCATTATATCCAAATATTCAACCAAACATGTTAAACTACTCAATAACCCATAATAGCAACACATTGAACAAGTAAGATAATCCAAATCATTTCAAAAAAGAAGGAAACTGTTTTTCCCTTTAATACAAAATTTCAAGAACAAAGATCCAATCTAACAATTTTCTTCTAAACAAAGATATAACTGATGTCTAGCCACCTCCAACTTCGAATAAAGGAACTTTGCTTAGCTCTTACTACCGCAAAAAGTAAGGATGGAAGTTTTATACCCTCAAAACTTTCTAAAGACTTTTCTTCCACTCTTAAGAGTGAAATAGTGTGTTTTTAGAAACTTAAGTTTGTTGTGTAAGTAATATTTTCTCTCCAAATCCGTGCACCATTTAATAGTTATGATTGGGAAATCCAAAGTTGCGCCATTTATGATTTTTTTTTTTTGTAATAGATACATAGAATTGCGCCGCACTTGGATAAAAGTGCGCCGCACATCCTTAATAAATGCTTTCAGATAAACTCGCTGACAATGCCCACAAAAACTTGGTTAAAAAACAGCGCACTTGTGCCTCTTGACTTCCAATAGTCCCTTTCTAGATTCTTCTTTTGACGATTGTTAGTTGTAATTAACCAAAGTTCCTTTGCGACGTTGAAGTCCCTTGCTTCCACATTAGGTCCTGAGAACAATAATACAAAACAAAAAAAAAAACGTACCCTTCTTTGCAATATTTATTACGTTAGTACATATATTTCTCACATTACTAAGGGATATTTTATGTATATTTGAAGCGTTATCAACACTATATCTACACAAGATCTTATAATCAAAGAGAAGATGAAATCACATTCAGAAACTACCCAAACGGTGTCTGTACTAAAACTTCCAATACTCAAAACTGAGGAGTATGATCTATGGAGCATGAGGATGGAACAATACCTTACTTTCAACATTGATCATAGAGCCCTTTAGGAGGTAATAGTAAATGGGTGTCACTCAGTTTCACCAATTGCATTAGCTAGTACTGGTGCTGAAGGTTAGTAATTCCTCCAAAAACCTGCTAACCAAAAGCTAGCAATGGAAAAATAAAACTAAAAGCAAAAAGCACTCTTATGCTAGCGATTCCTGATGAGCACCTACTGAAGTTTCATGCTGCAAGGATGGCAAAGTTCCATTTGGGAAGGCTATCAAGTAATAATGTTTTGAGGCAATAAGAATCAAAGAAAATTCTCAAGCAAATTAATGAAAAACATTGCTGCAATCAAGTCAGAAGGACTGGATAAAACTTATGATAGTTTTCAAAAGCATATTAGTCAACATGAAAGCCATGGTGAAGTTATCTCTCATGGAGGATGCTAATCTAAAGTTGTTAAAAGCTTAACCATCATCTTTGAACACTTATTGCTTTAATCTGAAGAAACAAATCTGATTTAGACACAAATTGAGCATGATATTTTATAATAGTTTTAGATAAATGAAGGTGTATGAATCTAAGATCAAAGGAAAATCAAGTTCAAGCTTAAATTCTTAGAATGTGGCTTTTGTTTCCTTAAATAACTCTAGCAGTACTAATGAACAGTAATATCCACAGCATAGTGTTTGCTGCTCTAGTTTCAGGAACAAGCTTCAACTGCATCATATGCTGATGATGTCCATGTTCTCTTTACTTTGCTAAACCAATCCCATACGAATTTTTGGAACAGATGTGATTGCTAAAAATCAAAAGAAATGGATCTCAATGGCATGTGGCCAACGCCTTAACCAGAGATTAAGATTTCATAAAGAACCAGGAAGGAAGATAGATTTAAATGACAAAGAGACTATTGGCTTTGACAAGACAAAGGTTGAATACTATAGCTGCCATAGGAGAGGTCATTTTGCTAGAGAATATAAGGCATAAAGGAATCGGGGGAATAGAAATAGAGATGCTCCAAAAAGGAATGCACTAGTGGATACATCTACTATAAATACATTGGTTGTTCAAGATGGGATAGGTGGTTATGATTGGAGCTTTCAGGCTGAAGAAGGCATCACAAACTTTGCTCTAATGGCCTATACATCCTAAGGTTCATCAAGTTCATCAAGCTCAGAGCGTCTTAGTACATACTTGCTCTAAAGATTGTTTAAAATCATATGAAACTCTTCAAAAATAGTATGATCAACAGCGTAAAGCTCTTAATAAATCTAATCTATAAATTATAGGTTATCAAATAGGATTAGAATCATTAGAAGCTAGGATAGTTGTTCATGAAAAGAATGAAGCTGTTTATGAAGAGGATATTGCATTTTTAAAGTATGATGTCCAAGTAAAAGATATTTCTATTAAAGACCTTAAAAATTAGTTAGAAGAAGCTTTAAAAGAGAAAGATGATTTGAAACTTAAATTAGAAAATTTTGAAGAATCATTAAAGAATCTAACTAAACTGATTAATAGTCAAATAATAGCTAAAGACAAAACTGGTCTTGGTTATGATAGTCAAATGAATGAGAGTGAAGTGGTTCATAGTGTGTTTAATAGTAGAGAAAGTGATGTGGATGATAGTCCAGTTCCCCCTCCCTATACTGGGAACTACATGCCCTCAAGACCTGACTTATCCTTTGTTGGATTAGATGATTCTGTCTATAAGACTAAAGTGAGTGAAAATGAAACTAGTATATCTAAAACTAGTAAGGATATTGTAGAAAAGCCTAAAATTGTTAGGCCTAGTGCTCCTATCATTGAAGAATGGGACACTCATAGTGATAATGATAGTGTGTTTAGACCTAAATCTGATCAGACAAAACCAAAGTTTACTAAAATTAATTTTGTCAAATCTAGTGAAAATGTGAAATCTGTTAATAAGAAAAACACACATAGGCAAGTAGAGTATCCCAGGAAAATTCAAAGTCCTAGGGATAATAGAAGAAACTGGAATGGGATGATGACTCGTTAACTAGGGAATGGTTTTGATTTTAAAAAAGAGAGCTTGTTTTATTGATGTTGGAAGTCTCAACCATTATAATCAAATTAAGACTGTGATTTCTGACAATAAATTGGTAAGAAAAACCAGTGTAGTATTAAGGTAAGGGATTACTAGTACAAAGGAAATTAGACCAGTATGAAACAATGCACAGAGAAGTAGAACCACCAAAATAATTGACTCACTCAAATCCTAAAAGGAATTTTGTTCCAACAGCAGTTGCACCAAAGTCTGGACAAGTGCCAGTTAATGCTGCTAAGCAAAGCTCTCCAAGAGCAGCAACATCAATTAGTACTGCCAGGCCTGTTAATACTGCTACCCCTAAACCAAAAGTGAATGATGCATTACCCACAACATATTCTTATTTTAAAGCACATTCACTAGTAAGAAAGGGTATTAACCAAAAATCAGCAGCTAAAACCAATAATTTTAATGAAAAAGTTAATACTGTTAGGGTTAACAATGTTACTACTGCTAGGCTAAAAGCAGTAGTTAGTGCTGTTGAGGGAAATTAGGAAAATGTTGTTAAGTCCTCGGCATGCTGGATTTGGAGACCAACAGGAAATGTTATTGACCATAACTCCAAAGACAGTGGATCATACATGCTTAAAAGATTTGACTATGTTGATCTACAAGCAACTCAAGTTCAGTAATTTCTTGGGTCCCCCTAAGAGCAAAATAAAAAAAAAAAACAAAAAAAAAAAAATAAATAAAAACTAATTCTCTTATTTGGTGTTGGTAATCCACATTAAACTTTACAGATCAATGGATTTTTGATAGTTGGATGCTCTAGGCATGTGGAGTTAGGAAACAGTTCTTCCTTACAGATTATTCAAGAATAATGGTGGATTATGTTGCAATTTTAGAGTAAGTCCTAAAGGAGTAAAATTACTGAAAAGGTTAAAATTATAATTGGTAAATTAGACTTTGAAGATGTAGACTTTGTAAGGAACTTAAGTTAACCTTTTCTCTGTCTCACAAATGTGTGATAAGAAAAACAGTGTTCTTTTACTGAGACTAAATGTCTTGTTCTATCTCCTGACTTTAAGCTAATTGATGAAAGTCAAGTCTTGCTTAAAGTTCCTAGACATGACAACATGTAAAGTTTTGATCTAAAGAATGTTCCGATTCCTTCAGAGGTTTTGACATGTTTATTTGCAAAGGCTACAATAAGATGGTCTAATTTATGCATAGGAGGCTTGGTCCATATAAACTTGTAAAACTATAAACAAACTGTGAGGGAAACCATGTAAAGAGGATTGACGTCTAAAGCTTTTTTAAAATGACCATACTTGTGTTGCATGTCAAAAGGGAAAGCAACACAAGCCTCTAATAAGACCAAAGCTTGTGAGCTCTATCATCAACCCTTACAAATGTTGCATATGGCTTATTTTGACCAACATCTGTAAGGATTTCAATACAAACATATTTCCTTGTTGTCACAGATGACTTTAGTAGATTTAGTTGTGTTTTCTTTTTGGCCACTAAGGATGAGACTAGTGGGATCCTTAAAACTTTTATAACTGGCATTGAAAACCAAATAAATCATAAGGTTAAAATCATCAGATGTGACAATGGAACTGAATTTAAAAATAATGACATGAATCAGTTATTGGGATGAAAAGGATTAAACGGAATTCAGTGTTGCCAGAACACGCAACAAAAAAATGTGAAGTTGGCTGAAAAGAAAGAATAGGACACTACAGAGACAGCAAGGACTTGCTAGCTGATTCCATCTTACCTATTTACATTTTAGGTGAACGCAGTTAAATCCTGCTTTTGCTATGTTCAATAGAGTTTTAGTGACCCAATACCTCACAACAAGACCACCTTATGAAACAATTAACATGTAGACCACCTATATAAGTTTTTATGAGACCTTTAGGTGTCTTGTAACCAATCTTAACAACCTTAGATCCCCTAGGCAAATTTATGGAAGGCTGATGAGGGTTCTTGGTTGGATACTCTATAAAAAGCAAGGCTTTTAGGTATTTAACACCTAAACTAGAAGTAAGAGGAGAACCTGCACAAACCTTTCTGAAAACAAACCCAAATGTTGCAGGAGTGGACCTGATTGCTCATTGATAATGATTTACTAACAAAACTCTATGAATATTGAGCCAGTTAACTGCAGGGAAACAACAAATAAGAATAAGGTATCAAGGATAATGTTTATGCAGTAACCTACTCAACAATATATTCTACTACCCTTACTTTATGATTAGTCACAGAGCTCAGAGGATGTATTTGCATGATTGCAGTAAAAAGACAAATGAAAAACCAGCAAATAAAGATGAAAGAAATGGTCAAGAGAAAGAAGGAGGAGCTTCAAATAAAGAAGATGACCAGAATGTGCAAGATTTTAGAGCTGAATTGGATAATTTGCTTGTTCAACAGAAGGAAGGTTATGCTAACAGCACTAACAGAGATAGTACTGTTAGTCCATCTGTTAGTACCGCTGGGCAAATTTTTACTAATGATGATGATGATCTTCCAACTGATCCTCTTATGCCTGATTTGGAGGATACTGCTGATCTTCTAAATACTGGTATCTTTAGTGGTGCATATGATGATGAAGATGTGGGTGCAGAGGCTGACCTCAACAACTTGGAAACAACCATGAATGTCAGTCCTATTCCCACAACCAGAATTCACAAGGATCATCCTAAAGACCAGATCATTGGAGACATAAATTCAGCTACTCAAACAAGGAGGATGACCAAGATTTCTAAAGAACTTGATATGGTCAGTTACATCAAAAAGCATAGGAGAACAAATCACAAAGATTATCAAAACTACTTAGTTTCCTATTTTCTCTCACAAATAGAACCTAAGAAGGTGACACAAGCCTTGACAGATCCAAGCTGGATAGACGCAATGCAAGATGAGTTGCTACAGTTTAGATTGCAGAAGGTTTGGAGATTGGTTGATTTACCCAAAGGCAAGCATGCCATTGGAACAAAATGGGTCTATAGAAACAAGAAAGATGAGAGAGGGATAGTAGTTAGGAACAAGGCAAGACTGGTTGCACAAGGTTACACCTAAGAAGAAGGCATTGATTATGATGAGGTTTAGAAGCAATCAGGTTATTTTTGGTCTATGCATCATTTATGGGGTTTATTGTATACTAGATGGATGTGAAGAGTGCCTTTTTTATAAGGTAGAAAAAGCTTTATATGGTCTACATCAAGCTCCTAAAGCCTGGTATGAGACCTTGTCTACCTACTTATTAGAAAATGGATTAGAAGAGGGATCATTGATAAGACCTTGTTTATCAAGAAGAACAAAGGTGATATACTGTTAGTGCAGGTGTATGTAGATC
>BQNB010076315.1:5514-22298 GCA_026074375.1 Tanacetum coccineum | reverse complement strand
ATCAAATTGTATAAATTGTGCATGTACGTTTATTATAAATAAAGTTAAAGAAAAAATGATAATGAAAAAAGTGGTTGACTAAATAGTAACGTAAGACTGAATTTTGCATAATGAAGAAAGTACATGGCATGACCAATTGAGTAGGGGCTTTGAAATGAAAGCATGTGTGGCTGAGTTTGTGTGTATTACGAAAAGGGAAGATAAATGATGCGGACTTCAAACAAAGATTCACTTCATTTGATTTCTTGGAGAAATGAGCTACAAGTCACTTTTTATTCTTAAGTCACTTTTAAATTCTAATTCTTAAACATCTAAACACAAGTCTTTATAGTTTGAACGATTTAAATATGTAACTAGACAGATAAGTGCGTAACTTTAGGAGTTTAGGTAATTAGCAAACACATTTGTTGTGCAAATTTATATAACACATAATCATATAATAATTGCTCTCTATAAAATGTTACTTGTAATAGCTTTTCTCTTAAAAAAATAGGAACAACACTTCACACTCATTAAAAAAACACCTTTCTTTACAAATATCAAAGAAGAGTACACTTATATAACAAGCAATTTTATATAACGTGGTTCGAACTTTTCTCATTTTGTTTATAAGTCTATTTTCAAAATAAATAAATAAAAAGAAAAAGAAATTGTGGCTTCGTCAACAGTGATGTACCCGCGTTGCTATACCATCAAGTTATGTTTATTTTTCGATATAATTAAACTATCAATTTGTTATGTTATACGAAAAATAATTTGTGTGTATGATCATACATTTTGCATTGCGTAAAATGTTATATTTACTATGTTAAAAAAAGGTTATATTTACATTGCATTTTCTACTCTCAATGTAGAGAAAATGAGTAGATGAGATATGTGGTCAAAAAGTGATCAATAGTAATAGTATTGATGTATGGTGTTAATAGTGCATTGTATTGTGAAGGGATGAAACGACGGGATGCATGAATGAAGTGGAGGTTGGTTATGGACTTTTGAATTCTGATAAGATTTGATGTATTTTTTTGTTTTTTTAACAATAATAATAATAATAATAATAATAATAATAATAATTATTATTATTATTATTATTTTATTACAAGTTGTGCTCCCACTAAATCATTTTAGAATGTATCATAAATTGGAAGAGCATCGCCGATGTAAGTATAAAGTTATTTTAGTAATAAATAATTTTATTTTGCTATACTGATCACGTCAATATTAGAAGATATATTAGTTGGCACAAGCCCGGTCTACGGGTGAGCAAAACCGACCGACAACCGACACAAACTGACCGAAACCGACACCGACCGACACAAACCGACCTTACTCGGGTCGGGACTCGGGATGGGTTTTCCACGATGTCGGGACTCGGTTCGGTTCGGGACTCGGGATGAGTCGGGATCGCACAAAGAAAACCACACAAACCGGGATTACTCGGGCCTAACTCGGTTCGGTTCGGGACTCGGGATTAAATCGGGTCGGGATTCGGTTTGGGTTTTCCACGATGTCGGTTTCGGGATGAGTCGGGATCGGGTCGGGACGGGTCGGTTTGGTCCCGATGCTCACCCCTATATCAGCTGATGGCACTTCACCAAGTATTTTTCAAATTATTTCACTATTAGTATTTTAAATTTCATTTACTACTATTGGTACCCCTACCTCACCTAAAAGTATAAAAAACGTACAAAAGATTCTTTTGTAGCCCCCTTTTTTACATTATCAGCAGTTTTAATAACAGGTTTTTGTTTCCGTATTATTTTACAGATTCATCGTTTTTTGACTTGTTAAACTTTATAAATTTTATTCCGCACTTTCAGTTTTACAGTTTTATAATATAAACAAAATTATAAAAATTTTAAAAAAGATATAAATTATAAAAAAACACCAGAAAAACAGGAGTTACGAATAGCATTTTAATGGGGCACAAATAAGATGAGCCAATATATAATTGTAAGAAGTAAAGGGAATTAGGTGATATTATCAATGACATAACACACCTTAGATTTTTTTTGGAACATACAAGTAATTGTTTTGAGTTGAACAGAAATATAGTCAACTATATTTCAAGATGGGTTGTTACAATTTGTGTATCAACCTGTCCTACCTGAAAAAATATTCATAAGGTACAAAATTTTTTTTTGTCCCCCAATTACAGTGCATACTGCAAGGTTATTAATCAAGTTTTCTGTTTCCTTAATTTTTTGACAGTCTCATACTTTTGACCTTCTCATACTTTTGACCTGTTAAACTTTATATTTTTCGTTTCGTATTTTCCGTGTCACAGTTTTATAACATATACAAAATTATAAAAAAAAAAAACAAAAAAGGAAAAAAAATCAAGAGGGTACAAACGGTGTTTTAAGGAGGGTACATATAACATAAGCCTTTAAGGATATTTGCTAAGACACTCTTTTTCCTTTTTTTTAAAAGCAAATACTATATTATAAGCTACGTAACAAAAAAACAAAGAGAACAAAGGGGCTCCAAGCCTCTAAGAAAGAGAACCCACACAAAACTAAAAACCACCGCGGTGGACAATATTGTTTTTCACTTGCATTTAATACCTTTTCCATAGCTCTTATTTTGTTTTTTTAACTCTAATTAACGAGCATATAAATCATCGTTTAACAATAAACATTAACTTCAATGGGCCGTGCTAAGCACAGCCTATAACCCTACCAAGTAGTATAGATAAACAAAAGCCAGCATATAACACAACACACTAAAAAGAACTTGTAAAGGTTAGCATAAAAGACCCTTGTACTTTATGAACTCAGAATTAGTTTAAAACTCCGTTTTACATTTCAATATCCCTATAAATAGATTAGGTTCATTGTTTAGGTATTTAATTATCATTAATAAACTTTTTGTTTTAGAGTTTATCTCTTGTTTGGGTCTTAATTCCCTTGAGGTGCACCTCGTTATCACCCTTGGATTAGGGTTTATCTAAATTCGCTTCCGCGTCCTGCGTCAACTAGTGTATAAGTTAATTTCGTATTTAACTAATGTTCACCTTTTATTTATTGAAATTCGCTTGTTACAGACGAAACAAAAAAAAAACTTTATTATCAACGTATAACAAGAGTTTCAAGCAACATCAGAACATACGTGGTGCTCTCAGCACAAAATTGTTAGGCCTTACAAGTTAAGTTTTTGTTTAATTTTAACCACAAAGTTAAGTAAATCGAGCACGAATAGTTCTATTTTTTTTATTTGTTGGTATGGGATATGAAGATCCTTAACCATGTATCTTTAACCATGAAATTTCTATTTTTAGAGAACGTATCGACAATTAAGGATCACCAATCTTTATGCAGTATTAAATAAGGCCCCCTGCGTTCATCCAGATTATCTCATTTCAATCACAAACAGAACAAAAATCAAAGACAATGGCCCTTAGAAGATCTAGATTGACTCTAATTTTCATTAATGTCATTCTATTCTTTGCACTATGTGCTAAACCAATTTCATCCCAGGGCGAGGATGTCCCTGCCCCTCCCCTGCCCAAACTTGATTTGCAAAAGTCATTGGGTAGTGGCGACCCCGCTAAAATGGTAATCGATCACCTACAATTTCTTAAACCAGCTATTGAAAATTATAAACAGTGGTTCCCACAAAGAAAGGCATGCTGGAAGTCACAACAATCAGCACAACACTGTTATGATCAATGCCAAGAAAACTATGGTGCTGCCTCGGATTTTGCCACAGGAACCATCGAAAGCCTTAACAAACAAGACCTCCCTACGGCAAAATGTGATGTTAGTAATATCGCCACGAACGTTCAAAAATGCCAAGATTGCTTCGAACAAACGGGGACTGCTGGGGACCAAGCTATGACGGATATTAATATGTGGGTTAAGGAACAGGCTCAATGGTGCGTTGACGTGCTCAAGACAGTAAATGGCGTGCAAAAGTTATCGGTTGACCAAAATGACAAGGAGGAGGAAGTCCCTCCCCCTTCCCTGCCCAAAATTGGTGTGCAAAAGTCATTGGGTGACCAAAATGGCGATCCCACTAAAATGGCAATCACACACCTAGAACATCTTAAAGCATCTGTTGAAGATTATAGACAGTGGTTCCCACAAAGAAAGGCATGTTGGAAGGTACCAGACTCGGCAAAAGCGTGTTATGATCAATGCATAGAAAACTATGGTGTTGCCTCCGATCTTATCACAAGCAGCATCGAAAGCCTTAACAAACAAGACCTCCCTAAGGCAAAATCTGATATTAGTAATATCGCCACGAGCATTCAAAAATGCCAAGATTGCTTCGAACAAACAGGGAATGGTGGGGACCAATATATCAAGGATATTAATATGTGGGTTAAGGGACAGGCTGAATGGTGCCTTGACAATATGCTCAATACAGTAGAAAATGGCGTGCAAAAGTTATCGGTTGACCAAAATGACAAGGAGGAAGTCCCTCCCCCTTCCCTGCCCAAACTTGATTTGCAAAAGTCATTGGGTAGTGGCGACCCCGCTAAAATGGTAATCGATCACCTACAATTTCTTAAACCAGCTATTGAAAATTATAAACAGTGGTTCCCACAAAGAAAGGCATGTTGGAAGTCATCACAATCGGCAAAACACTGTTATGATCAATGCCAAGAAAACTATGGTGTTGCCTTGGATTTTGTCACAGGAAGCATCGAAAGCCTTAACAAAAAAGACCTCCCTAAGGCAAAATGTGATATTGGTAATGTCAACACGAACATTCAAAAATGCCAAGATTGCTTCGAACAAACAGGGAATGGTGGGGACCAAGCTATGACGGATATTAATATGTGGGTTAAGGAACAATCTCAATGGTGCCTTGACGTGCTCTCCCATGTAAATGGCGTGCAAAAGTTATCGGTTGACCAAAATGACGATGCCACTAAAAGGGCAATCGAGCAGCTAGAAGGAATTAAACATGACTTGTAGTAGGCAATAACGATTGGCCTTACACACTGCTCGTGCTGAGCTTTTCGGTTCATGGTGGTTATCAAAATTTACCGGCCTTGACTTGTAGAGATTTAGAAGTATGACAGTATGCATGTTTGTCACAAAGTTTTGTGGTTTTAGCTTTAAATAATGTCAATGGGCCAAGGATCATGTTATCATCATGAAGATCTCAATAAAACTCACAATTTAACATTTTGAAATATATTACATATAATCTCAATTCAATCATTTCGCTAAACATATTTCTGTAAGTTTGTGTGTTACCGCCAACACTAATATATCTGAAAAATGGACTAGTATGACTCATTAGGTGGTCTACGTATATCTAGTTCAGCGAATCAGCGACCATATTTATATTCAGTTCGTGATTGTCGAATCAATACATTGAATCTATAAAGCAAACGTATTTTGCTTGTTGCAGGCTTGCAGCAGTGTTGATTTGGTGTGTTTGGTTGTGTAGGGGAGAAACTCATATCCAATATTACATATAATCTCAAGTTCCCAAAAGAAGAGAATGAGAAGGGGAGAAACTCATAAGGGCGATGACCATGTTAGATTCACACATGCATGAAGCATTGTGTTTTAAAACAACATTGTTTCTGGCTAATGATGAAAGACATAACTAGATAACAGCATTGTTTCTATAAACTAAAAATAAAGTACGAAACACAATAATTAAAACATCACCGATTACATATTTTGACACACCACCGAAATAATATGTATCATTTAAAATACATAATATGTTCTCATGTACACAATTTTCCCATGACCGGTACCTCTCTCTAGGCTGCTTAAAATCATTGTGTTTTAAAACAACAGCATGCAAAGACCAAAAACAGATTTACTAACTTTTCGAATCATTATATTTCATCTCCGTTGCAAATAAACAATAATTATTTTCAAGCATATCAAAATGGCGCAATATGTTTCAATAATGAGCTTTTGTTCAGTAAGTGTGAAGTGTAATGATATAGAATTTAAATTCCCACAATTTATCCAAAATATTCTTATTACTTTATCTATCAAAGATTTCAAAGGGAATATCAGAAAACTAACCATTTGATGTGTTCCAGACACCCTAGCAAAATTGATAGGGTACTGCCGAGCATGTTGAACACGGTCATAACTCAAAAGGAAGTAAAACAACCTGAAAACCAAAGAATTCAGCAATTATATATTACACAAAAATAGTTCGTTATATCACACAAAAATAGTTCGTTAAACGGTGTTGATAAGCGCTCACAAAATCCATTTAAGGTGCTCATATGATATATCAAAGCGTGATAAGAAATTTTGCCACACGATCCCAAACACACCTTATACCTAATACTAACTACTTTTTTCTTATCGTAAATGATATAATACCCGGAAAAATGTCATCCTAAATTGCAACATCCGTGGAATTTTAGAAAAAAGTAAGGTAAGGTAACACCCAATACCGTCTCCCACGGGTTATGGGTCTCAATACCGTCTTCCACGATATATGGGGGAAGTTGAGACGTAGACAGTCATACCCCAACCTAAGATAGAGAGGTTGCTTCCAGTTCTATCAAAGGTAGAAAAAGACCTCCAAGGAGTGAGGATCGAACCCTTGACCAGTGTTTCCAAAGGCAAGGGTGCACTAGTACAAAAACTGGTTTTGGTCACACATGAGCAAAATGGAACGACCACACATTCACATATTTATGTGACCAAATGTACCAAAAAAGACACCATTTACTAATTAGTCACACATGAACAATTTTATCGTGTGACCATTAGAACCGTATTGCCACACATTCGAACATCATGTGGCTAAAAGTAAATGGTAATATTGTTTGGTCACATATGAATTTGAAACGTGAGACCAATATAAGTAAGCTTGAAGCATTAGTCACGATATACATATAAATAGTGACAAATATTTGTCACACACTTGAACAATGTGACTAAATGGCATATATGATCACACTAAACGTTTTGTCACACATTATTTAAGTGTAGCCAAAATCCATTACATATGGTCACGTAACTTAATATGTGTGTCTAAAGTTTATTTTCTGTTAGCTTGCCAAAAGCTAAAGTGTTTAGTCACATTTACTTCTAACACAGTGACCAAATGCCATATATGGTCACACTAAACGTTTTGTCACACAAACATAAAATTTATGTGGTCATTGGATGATCAATAGTCACACAAAATACACATTTTCTTTACTTTAAACACTATATGGTCACACTTATTAACACTTTTGGTCATTTTATGCTTAGTTGTATGTGACTAAATACCCAAAACAAACATACTTTGTGTGGCTAAATATTACAAAAGGTCACACTAACTTCAAATTCATGTGGTCATTAGATGATCAATAGTCACATAAAATACACATTTCTTCAATTTAAACACCATATGGTCACACTTATTAACACTTTTGGTCACTTTATGCTTAGTTGTATGTGACTAAATACCCAAAACAAACATGCTTTGTGTGGCTAAATATTACAAAAGGTCACAAAAACATCAATCATGTGGCCATTGGATAATCAATAGTCACACAAATTACACATTTCTTCAATTTAAACACCATATGGTCACACTTATTAACACTTTTGGTCACTTTATGCTTAGTTGTATGTGACTAAATACAAAAAAAAACCAATATATTCATAACAAGAAAATAAAAAAGGATGTTACACCCCAGCAAGAATCGAACCCGCGACCTCCCTTACAGAAGTCAAGCGGGTTACCATCTTGCCAGAGCAACCTATTCGTTAATGTTATGCATTTCCTGTTTAATATAGAAGTTTACGCTTCATTGTTTTTGGCTAGTAGCTTAAAAAGTGCTTATAGAAACTGCTTATTAAACCGTGGCTTTTTCTCCCTCTGCTTATTTTCAGCTTGTTTCACTTTTAATAAGGTTTTAATAAGTACTAGCTAGCATTTTTAACTTAGCTTAGCAGTATTAAGTTTAGCCTAGCAGTAATAAGTACTTTAACCAGTTCTAAACATCATAACTAACACCTGAACTTTAATAAACATCATAACTTTCATTAATTAGGATTATCCAGCAAAACTTCTATACATCCCATAACCTTAATTCACAGATACAAACTGAACATTATTAACACTAAACAACCCTTACATCTGACCCACAAAACAAAAGAAGCCAACCCCTTCCTTGACCATAAGAGCAGGCTTTATTGAAACTTCTTTAGCTGGTTCTTCATATCTGTTGTTTGATGAATTTAATAAGCTCCAGTGCCATAGTACTGTCATCTTCACTTTCCAATTTCAACTCCAACATCTGCAACAACACTTTCTTCATCAAAGGGTACTTCTTCTCAACTAGCATGTGAATGACCATTTCAGTGTCAGTCTTCAGAGTATGAACACCAGATGATTTATGTAACTTCCAGCTCACAATATTCCACTTCTCTTGAGATTTCCAGAAATCATCTTCTTCATTTGGATGGAACATTGTTGTCAAATCTCCCCAAAGTATTAAATCAAATCCTTCAGGTATCTCATCTTGATATTTATCAATCACTAGCTGGTATAGAGCAGACAAATCATCTCTGTTAAAAATAGATAAGACTCTGAACAATACACTAAAGTACCTTTTGCTTCCATTTAATCTGGTGACTACATTCATATTGATCTCCTCTGGAACCTCAACTTCATCATGTAATGATTTCGGTCCATAATATTCAGAGTTCCATGCAATGATTGGAGACCTTTGATCAAGTATCTCATAGTCTACTTCCTTATGCTCATCAAAAGCAATGATCAAAAATAGACTTAACTCCTCTTTTTCTTTCTCATACTCTTCATCCTCTTTAGCAGTTGATTGACCCAACTTCCTCTTCCTAGCCATTGATTTCTGTCTCCCTGACTTCTTGATTGGCTGCTCAATCTCCTCCTGCTTAGGAGCTGTTGGTTCCTTTACTGGCTCCTCTGTAACTGGAACCTCCTTAACTTCAGCTCCTATAGGTACAAAGTTTGCTATACTTCTGACCAACCTCTCATATTTTGCCTTGATCTCTTCATCAGATAACTTCTTCAATTGTGCAAAAGTCCATGATCCTTGATGCTTCAGATAGGTGGACATGTAGGTTCTTTGTTGAGTTTGTGTCATAGGCATGTTTCTCCTTGCCTGAGCTCTCTGTTCAGCAAAGAACTTCTTTCTCTGATTTAGTAAGTTTACCACCCTTGTTGCAAAGTCTTCTCCAGGCTCATTTTCTCCTAGAAGAATCTTGGACAATTCTGCATTTGACTCAACATTAGCCCTAATGATGTCCCAATCCTCCTCAGTGTAATACTTAGCTGATTCTAGCACTTCAACTTGTCTTTTCTTTTGTTGACCAGCCATTTCTTGCTCCTCTTGCATTCTTTGAGCCAACAAATGATCTAAATGTATTTGTTCTGCATGCTCTGCTTCTTTTTCAGCTTGTAATCTCATGGCTTCCTCCAATCTAGCTCTTTCATCATCTATCTGTTTTTGAGTTTTCTTTAGAGGGGGAACATCTTCTTCAACCATTGAAGCTTTGCCTTCTCTTTGTTCCTTAGCAGATTCTTCCACATCTTCAAAAATAATTGATTTTGCCTTTGATGTCTCACTTATCTGCACAATGGTAGCTGCAATTGTAACCTCATCATCTTCAAGAAGTGTTGTTGTTGTTGTTGTTGGAGGTATTTTTGGTTCAGCAGTACTAACAGATACACCAACATTAACTACTTCTGCAGCAGCAATAACCACTTACTCTGCATCTCCTTCAACATGTGTTATACCTTCATCCCTAACAACATTAAACTCAGCATCAAATTCATATTCTTCAGATATTAACCTTGCGTTCAAATTCCTCCCATGTTTGGATGCATCCTCCTTATCCAAACTTCTTCTTTTGGAAGTACCAATCTTGAAGAGTTTTAACCCTTGAGTTCTTGATCTTTTCCTCTTTTCCAACTTCTTGACTCTCTTCTTTAAGATAGCAATCTCCTTTGCTTGAGCAGTCATTGCCTTCTCTAGATCAAGAACCCTGTTTGACAATTTTCTGCCTTTCCTATGTTTTTGGGTCTTTTGTGGTTGTGATGATGATGGAATATCAAATAACTGTTCTTCATGAAAAGATTGAGCAGGGGAAGGTGTTGGTTGGGGTTCAGAGGCTTGTCCTGAACCTTCACCCTCTTCTGCATGAATTGCTAACATATTTTGAAACAAAGGTGTGTTTTTGCTTGAAAAATCTTTGCCTTTCCTTCTCATGTTTGCAAAAACCTTTTTAGTAAGAAAAGGTTGTTTATAAATGTCTTTAAGTACAGAAAGATATTTAATTTGATTGTTTAAAAATAGTTGTAAAAACCTTGGATATCTCAAAAAAAAATTAGATTTAGGATCTAAGTTCCTCAACATACCATCAAAAATTAATTTTGAGAAATTAAACTTTTGACCCTTAGCTAAACAAATAACTGCTGATGCTACATTTGTTGAAAATTCATTCCAAGCAGTTGATTTTGAACTCAAGCAATGTAGGATGGTATGTATAAGATACTTCCAGTGAGGGGAAAATAAAGCCTTTTCAAAAGAAAGTTTATCAGATAGAGAATCTCTTTATTATCCCATCAATGCAAGTTTTCAAAAATTCTCAACAGTTGTTAGAAAGTAGCACCTTCATCACATTAAAGTGAAAGATCACTCCCTGACTGATGATTCTGTTACTACTCAATTTTTGCCAGGCAACTTGGATATATTTGTTGTGTCTATTATTTAGCTGTTTTGGTCTTTGCAGTAGACCAAAACTGCTTAATGTAAGAAACATATACAGTGGGATTTACAGTTAATGAATATCTGATAGAGCTAGCATTCAAGAAGTCTACTATGTCTGCAAAATCATCATTCCCTTCTGTTTTTGTCAAGAACGCCACCATATTGTGTTGGTTATCAAAGTCCAAGTCCGCCATTGAAGATTAATTGGTTTTATTCCCTACTGGTCACCCCATCGTTAGTTTAAGGGTCCGGTGAACAAAAACCAATATAAACTCAAAGTATAAGAACAAATTCTGGTAACTTGACATTTACTTAAGAACAATTTAGTCCCTTAAGTCCTTAAACTTATCATTTACTTAAGAATAGTTTTTAGTTGCAATTAATATAGATGACTGAGGCCCATTTCCCCTTATAAATATCACCCATACATGAACCCTAATTTCATTTCCTTTAGCAGTTTATGAAGACGATTGACTTAATTAAAGGAACATATATAGAATACTTACTAGTGGTGAGGGAGTGTGGCTCAATGACGGAGAGAGTGACGCGCGAGACGTGATGAGAGCTGTGGTGGTGACGGGATTTATGGTGAGATGAGAGGGAGTTGTGGCACGGTTATTTTGGCCTATTGATCTTCTAGGAGGAGTTGTTTTTGTTTTTTTTTTTTTTTTTTTTGGCTTAATTTGGTACAGGATTCATGAAATTTTTGGGGGGAATACATTGTCACGAATTTTACGAAATATTTCACGACAATATCGGAGGAAAAATACCTTTAGTCTGATAATATTGCAAGGTTGAAAACATCACGACTTGTAGCCGGACGATCGACCTCTCAGTGCTTGTTAATCGTTCTAGGCGGGATTAATCGGGAAATACTTTTAGCCAAATACTCCCGCCAAATACTCCCACCAAATACTCCCACCTTTTTCAAAGTCCAAGTCCGCCATTGAAGATTAATTGGTTGTAGTCCCTGCAGGTCACCCCATCATTAGTTTAAGGGTCCAGTGAACAAAAACCAATATAAACTCAAAGTATAAGAACAATTTAGTCCCTTAAGTCCTTAAACTTATCATTTACTTAAGAACAGTTTTTAGTTGCAATTAATATAGATGGTTGAGGCCCATTTCCCCTTATAAATATCACCCATACATGAACCCTAATTTCATTTCCTTTAGCAGTTTATGAAGAAGATTGACTTAATTAAAGGAACATATATAAGAATACTTACTAGTGGTGACGGGAGTGGTGGGTCTATGACGGGAGAGTGACAGCGACGAGACGTGATGAGAGCTGTGGTGGTGACGAGATTTATGGTGAGATGAGAGGGAGTTGTGGCATGGTTATTTTGGCCTATTGATCTTCCAGGAGGAGTTGTTTCTGTGCTTAATTTGGTACAGGATTCATGAAATTTTTAGGGGGAATACATTGTCATGAATTTTACGAAATATTTCATGACAATATCAGAGGAAAATACCTTTAGCCACGATAATATAGCAAAGGTTGAAAAAATCGCGACTCGATAGCCGGACGGTCGACCTCTCAGTAGCTTGTAATCGTTCTAGGCGGGATTAATCGGGAAAATACTTTTAGCCAAAAACTCCCGCCAAATACTCCCGCCAAATACTCCCGCCTAATACTCCCGCCTAATACTCCCGCCTAATACTCCCGCCAAATAGGTAATTAACATGGTCATGGGTCATGTGCATTGGGTTGTAGTGGATTATAGCTTCATGTTACGACACATCAATGACTGGTGACAATGGGTAATTAACATGGGTCATGGGTCATGTGCATTGGGTTGTAGTGGATTATAGCTTCATGTTATGACACATCCATGACTGGTGACAATGGGTAATTAACATAGGTCATGGGTCATGTGCATTGGGGTGGTAGTAGATTATAGCTAGTGTAATGGAACCCATGCATGACCGGTGATAATGACTAATTCATATGGGTCATGGGTCATGTGCATTAGGTCACATTCATTAATAGGTATTTGACATCATATGGGTCATATGCATTGGGTTGTAGTTGCTTAGAGTGTCATGTTACGACACATCCATGACTGGTGACAATGGGTAATTAACATGGTCATGGGTCATGTGCATTGGGTTGTAGTGGATTATAGCTTCATGTTATGACACAATCATGACTGGTGACAATGGGTAATTAACATGGGTCAAGGGTCATGTGCATTGGGTTGTAGTGGATTATAGCTTCATGTTACGACACATCCATGACTGGTGACAATGGGTAATTAACATGGGTCGTGGGTCATGTGCATTAGGGTGGTAGTGGATTATAGCTAGTGTAATGGAACCCATGCATGACCGGTGATAATGACTAATTCATATGGGTCATGGGTCATGTGCATTAGGTCACATTCATTAATAGGTATTTGACATCATATGGGTCATATGCATTGGGTTGTAGTTGCTTAGAGTGTCATGTTATGACACATCCATGACTAGTGACAATGGGTAATTAACATGGTCATAGGTCATGTGCATTGGGTTGTAGTAGATTATAGCTTCATGTTACGACACATCAATGACTGGTGACAATGGGTAATTAACAATTAACATGGGTCAAGGGTCATGTGGCATTGGTTTATAGTGGATTAAGCATTCATGTTACGACACATCCATGATTGTGACAATGGGTAATTACATAGGTCGTGGTTCCGATTTGCAATTAGGGTGGTAGTGGATTATAGCTAATGTAATGGAACCCATACATGACCGATAATAATGACTAATTCATATGGGTCATGGGTCATATGCATTAGTCACATTTCATTAATAGATAATGACATCAAATGGTTCATAAATGCATTGAGTTGTAGTTGCTTAGAGTGTCAGGTATACGACATATCCATGACTGGTGGCAATGGGTAAATACAAATACATGTCCATGTCATGAGTAATATTGAATTATAGCTTCCTTAATGACACATTAAAGACTTGGGTTTGACAATGGTAATTAACAATGGTTCATGGGTCCTGGTGCATATGGGTGTAGTGGATAAATAGCTGTCATGTTATGACACAGCGGAGACAAAAATCCAATGACTGGTGACAATGGTAATTAACATGGTCAATGGTCATGTGCAATGGGTTGTAGTGGAATTATACCTTCATGTTACTACACATCCATGACTGTGACAATGGGTAATTATCATAGGTCATTGGTCATGTGCATTGGGGTTTGGTAGTGGTTAATAGCTAGTGTAATGGAACACTTGCAAAGACCGGTGATAAAGTACTAATTCATATGGTCATGGGACATTGGTCATGTGCATTAGTCACGATTCATTAATAGGTATATTGACATCATAGTCCATATGTCATTGGTTTAGTTTCTTAAGTGTCATGTTAAATGACACATCCATGACAGGTGACAATAGGGTAATTAACAAGGTCATGGGTCATGTGCATTGGGTATACGAGAATAAAGCATACCTGTTTACTACACAACCATGACTGGTGACAGATGGGAAAATGACAAGGTTCCTTGGTTCAATTTCAATTTTAATGTAGTGTAAAAAATCTTCATGTAAACTACACACCATGATTTGATACCCAGGTAATTAACATTGGATCAAGTGTGACAAGGGAAACATAGAGCTAAAGGTGGTGGTAGTGATAAAAGCTAAGTTTATAAAGGTAACCCCTCATGATCCTATGATAATGACATATACATATTGGGTACCCCCATTGTTCAATGCATTAGGTCAATTCACTAATAGAATTTGAAATCAAATGGGGTCATGAACATTGTTTGTGTTGCTTATAGTGTCATGTTATGACACATCATGGACAGGTGACAATGGGTAATTAACTTGGTCATGGTCATGTTCGGAGGTTATGGGTGTTGTATTGATTATAGCATCATGTACGACACAGTTCAATGACTGGTGACCATAGGAAATTAACCAAGGTACATGGGGTCATGAGCATTTGGTTGTAGTGGAATTATCGCTTCAATGTATTTGACGCATCCATACTAGGTGACAATGGGTATTAACATAGGACATCGGGTTCATGTACATTCGGGAGGGTAGATGGGATTATCGCTAGGTGAATGAACCACTATCAACGACCGGTGAAAATACAAATTCATACATGACATGGGTCATTGAGCATTAGGTCACATTTCCTTATAGGTATTTAACAACATATGGGTCATAATGCATTGGTTTTAGTTGCTTGGGGGGGGGGGTAGAGTGTCATGTACGACACATCCATGACTGGTGACAATTGGTAAATAACATGGACCTAGGTTGTGTGCATTGGTGTAGTGGATTAAAGCTCATGTTACGACACAATCATGACTGGTGACAATGGGTAATAAACATGGGTCAAGGGTCATGCGCATTGGGTTGTAGTGGATTATAGCTTGTTGTTATGACACATCCATGACTGGTGACAATGGGTATAAACATGGGTCGTGGGTCATGTGCATTAGGTGGAGTGAATAATAGCTTATGTTAATGAACCATGCAATGAACCGGTGATAAAAGATAATTTCAAATGGGTCCGGGGGTCATGAGTTTGAAACATCCGAGAATTTTCGAATTTTTAAGATAACTATTTTACCTCTTTGACTTTTAGGTCTGGCTTGACTTATAAGGACGACCATCTAAATCACGTTTTCACAGCTCGGACCCTAAAGCAATTCGATGTGAAACGACATTCCTGACAACTTTTCAGTTTTGCCCGAGACCTGGAAACGAGCCGAAAAGGGCTAAAACAGCACCGCAAACATTATTCGAACAATATACAACGCGGACACACAAAAACAATTAAATTTGTTTTTAATTATCAGTATTTATTTAATAAAAATATTAAATAAATTATTCATCATTTTAATGAAAAGCGTTGTGATAACGCGAATACTCGGGTTGAAATCCATTTTTATTTCGGACGAAGCGAAACCGGTTCACAAAATGAATAACAAATATTTTATTTAATGTTATAAAATATTTATGAAATAATATCAAGCGAATACTCATTTTTATCGGAAAAATGATTTGAAAAACAATGGCGCAAGTTTCGTGCGTTGGTTCATCCGTTAAGTCGCTCAAATGAGTCCCGAACCAGTATTTTATAAAAGTTTCTCGACAAGTTACACTTTTAGTCCCTCGAGTATTAAACACTTACCATTTCATTTTTAAAGTTTTATATATATATATAAAACTTTTATACTTTTTTCATTTCATCTCTTACACTCACACATACACATTTATAACACACTTCACCTCTCCTCTCTCCCTCCCATGTCCGGCAGCCGGCGACCACCACCACCACCGCCGGAAAAGTTTTCCGGCGGGTTTTTCCGGCAAAGACCAAAAGACTTCTTATTTACCGATCTATCCGATCCACCAACTCACTCTCTTCCACGCGCCGTCATGACACCACCATCTCCACCACAGCCGCCGCACCCCCTCGTCCCATCACCATCGCAACAACCTCACCCTTATCACCACCATCATTTTCATCGACACTACGAGGGTGTCTGTACGTTTTGTGGCTAAGACCACTAGGGTCCGTTCGGCTAGTTTATAAAAACAAGGGTGGGTTCGGTGTGAGTTTTAACAGCCGCCAAGGGGTGCGTGCGGTGTGGGTTTGTCACCGAAAAGGTGCGTTTGGTTTGGTTGTTCAACACCGGGAGGGTGCGTATGGATCTAGGTACATCCCAAAATAGGTGCGTTGGTTTCTGTGGCAAAAACCACCACGAAGGTGGTTTGGTTCTTTTTACACCGAAAGGGTGCGTTGAGTTTCATGGCAGCAGCAAGGGCTGCGGATGGTGCTATAGAACGCACCAAGGGTGTGTTTGTTTACTCATGTAAAACAGCCACGTTAGGCGTGTTTGTTTCTGTGGTGAAAACCACCCCGAAGTGGTTTGGTTCGTGTGAAAAACAGCAGCATGTAGGGGCGTTTGGTTTTGTTAAACGAGCAGCTAGGGTGCGTTGGGTTTATTAGAATGCAACAAGGGTGCGTCCGGTTTAGGTACTAAACGACCAAGGGGGCGTTTGGTTGGGCTAACAGCTCACATAGGGCGTGTTTGATTTTGCTAGGCACCAAGGGGTGCAAGT
>BQNB010076314.1:0-31191 GCA_026074375.1 Tanacetum coccineum | reverse complement strand
ATAGTCAACTTAACTTAATAGATTGCAAAATTAACCAATTTTAATTAGCTACCTAACTAGAGTTTTAAATTGCATTCAGAAAATTTTAATCAAAAAAATTGCTAAACCGCCTCTTTAAGACAGTTGTTAAACCGCCTTCTATTGGTTGTTGTTAAACCGCCTCCTTAATATAATTGTTAAACCGCCTCCTTAAGACAATTGTTAAACTGCCTCTTTAAGACACTTGTTAAACCGCCTCCTATAGGCAGGTGTTAAACTGCCTCCTGAAGGGGGTTGTTAAACCGCCTCCTGAAGGAGTTGTTAAACAGCCTCCTGAAGGAGTTGTTAAACAGCCTCCTGAATGAGGTTGTTTAACCACCTTCAGCTAACACATAATCACAAACAAGATTTTATACACTCAAACATGTTCATTTAGCAAACTTAACATATGAATATCTGTTAGCCTTAAAATATGTTGACTTATCCGGAATTACATTAGTTCTTAAATAGCCAAACACACAGGGACTAGATTAGACATTATTGTATAGTTTAGTTGTGTTTGGACTATAAATACCCCCTTCATACTTCCATGGAGGGGTGAGGATTCATTTGTAACATTATCTCATAAGGTGTGTGTGTGTTCTTTCTCTCTCTAAAACACATACACATCTTTCCTCTTTCTTTCTCTAAATAATATGGCTTACTTCTTGTTCAATCCTCCCTGACATCCAGATCAAAGTTAGCTAGTGTTTCTTATTTTGTACAATTGGTATCAGAGCTAATCGGGGGTGTATTATATTCGTGCGTGTTGTGTTTGTGTTTTTGTTGTGGTGATTTTTTTAAGCTTATTGGTTTGGCTTATTTTGGGTTCAAAAAGCTCTCGGCTACATATCTTTCTCAAAATCATTTTGTGGGCTGGCTTAACTAATATGTCTATCAACAAATTTTTTTGGCTCATTTGTGTATCCACGTCAAAACAAATATGTGTCTCTTGTTATTGAGTTTTGCTAGAAAAAATTAGACTTTTTGTAGTATTTCTGTTCGCTGCTTGTTTATTGATTCTATAGCTTATTTAAGCTTATTCAAAACTTTAAGGTCCCGACATTGAAAGCTTATAACAGCTTATTTTCGAGGCTTATTTTGGTACAAGTTTTCTTGGCTTAAAAGCTTTTCTTCGTGGCTTATTTCTTGTGAGGCTAAGGTCTTATTTTTCGAAGCTTATTTCTTTTGAGCTTCTTCATTTGTTGCTCACGGTTTTTTTGAAGAAGACAAACGCAAGGACGGAAAGAAGAAAAGGACGATAGTACACCGAACAACTTGTGAAACGAACCATTTGGAAACCGAACAACCAGTTTACATTTAGAACCGAACAACTCATCAACCGAACAACTTAACAACCGAACAACTTGTAGAACCGAACAACTCGTTTCAAGGAGTACCGAACAACTTGGTTTCAAGTAGGAACCGAACAATTAACTCGCCAAGCCTAACCGAACTACTCGTTTTCATAAGGAACCGAACAACTCAAAATGAATAGGAACCGAACTACTCAAACAATAGAAACAAATTCTACACGTTTTCTACTCGTTTTAAGTAATTGATTGTGTTTTTATACACAATAAAATATACAATAATATTCCAAAAAAGCAATTAAGAACTTTCCTAAAGTCTCCTTTAAGAAAAGCTCACTCTAAAAGATATATATAATATATAATACGTATATTTAACCGGGAAGAATGATCACCCAGGTCGTTTCCCCAACGACTTGTGAAATAGAAACCTCGTTTTAGCTCGGATTATGATTTGAATGAGAAAAAAGATATTTTGATTATCTATAACTACTAAATAAAGCAACAATTAAAATGAACAATTAAAAGCAATTAAACACTTAACTAATTAACGAGAGCAAATAAAACGCGACAATTAAGCAAAAAATACTAAATTTAACCCCTAAAAATGCAAACTAAATTTCTAAACCTCAAATAGGACAAAAGAAAATTTTAAGAATAAGAAAAACATTTTTTTGATTATTTTAGAATTTATTATGAATTAAAAACTTATTTAATCTAATTAAATCTTAAAAAAGCGAATTAAGTTCTAAAAATTGAGAAAAATGATTTTTAAACTTAGAAAACTATTTTTTAACTATTTTTAAAATTAAAAATAAAAGCTCAAAAATGAAAATTAAAATCTAAAAGTGTTGAAAGTGACTTTTCTGATTGTAAACCTAAAAGTACTTTTTATAAAACTAAAAACTATTTTTTTGTATTTTTTTTAAACTTTTTCTATTTTTTATGTATTTTCTAAGATTTAAACTTTCAAAAAATGATAGAAATTAAACTAATTAATGGAAAAATGTCAAAAATTCAGGAAAAGTCTAAGATGCTACCAGGTACTAAGGAAAAATAAGAAAAATCAAAAAGCTAAACGAATAAGCTCCTAATAAGCTAAATCTAAAGCTACGGGCTTTTCTTTTTGAAAGAAAAAGAAAAGATGGCTATAATTAATTAATGGAAAGGGATTGTGGTGTGATGAAGCTAATATATGCACATGGTTAATTCTTTGTGTATGCTGCAACTGCCAATCAGAGAATTAAAATTTAAGAGGCGTGGGTTCGAGATTGGCAGACACCCCTTTTTGTATTTTTTTTTTATTTTTTTTTCAAAACAAACAGCTAAAACTGAAAGAGCACATGATTATAAGCAACTTTAATAAAAACCATATAGGCTGAAACTTATTTTTAAGCTCACAAAAAGCTTTTAAAGCAGCTGATTACAGAAAGTTGGCTTTTGAGCCTTCTTTAGCTTATTGTCACTTAAAAGCTTGCACAAGGTTCAATTTAAGCTCAAATCTAAAAACAAAAGATGTTTTAGAAAGCTAATGATGTGGTTAATCTAATTCTAACAAGCTACTATGGCCACAACTACTCTTACACTATCTGAAATTGATAATCAAATAGTAGCAATTCGGAATCTGTACAAAGACCCTCAAAATCAAAATAAGCTAGATTTCTTAAAAATCTAAAACAGACTTTGAACTTTTGAAAACTAAGTGAACTACTTATAAACTAAAATCCTAATGCTTAAAAACTAAACTTATAAACTAGAAATCTATATTTCGCAAGCTACTTACTACTACTGTTTTGATCTGTTTTGGCGTTTTTATGACTTTTGACAGAAAATATAACCCTAAAAAATGAGCTTATCATTGGAAAACAAACTTGATTATGTTAGCTATGAACTAAACCTATGAGCTCGATGACTATAAGCTTATAAAATCCTATATCTCCTAGCTGAGATTGGCTATTTAAAAGGCTAGCAGTAGTAAAACGCTTGGTTACTACTGCATGATGCAATTAGGGCTTGATGCACAAGCACTTGCAGGCAATTTTGGTGCTTGAACCTGCACTAGACACACTAAATGAATATGTCTAAACACAAAATTGAACACAAATCAAACCTTAAAAGCCCGAATCAAATTTTAGCAAGCACAATAAAAGATAAATTTCCCCTAGTGCTGAGACAAGCTTAATAAGCCACTAAATGATTTAAAATGTAAACTAAACCTCAAAACTTGTTTAAAACTTGATAATCTAAGAAAACTCAACTGTCCAAATTGATAACACAAAATTCTATTGACTTTTGATGGTCAAAATCCCCTAAACCAAACACCCCTTAATACTTTGACAGAGTTTGATCAAACTAACAAATTTGAATTCCATTTAACAAAACCTCATTACCAGATAAAAACTAGCTTATAATAACCCTAACAAACATAAATCAATCAATTAACTAGGCTAGAATTAAAGATCTACACTATGCTAAATTATTTTTGGTTTTTATGTATTTTAAAGACAGAAAATGAAATTTAAAGATTAAGCTAAAAATAGATGACTAAATTTGATGAGTAAGCACTAAGTAGAAATTTAAAACTCAAATAAGCAGCTAGAAAACAGATAAGCACAATTAATAAGCAAATAAGCAAATCTAAGCTATTTAAGCAATTTTAAGCTAAAAATTAAAGGACAAGAAAGTAAATAGAAGACTTACAGAATGCTTCAGCTAAACAGAAGCTAAGGCTCAATTGAGCTTAATCAACAGCTCTGGCTTATTAGAAATAAGCCAGTAATAGTTCATGGGATTCCTTCCTTAACTGAATCCCCTTCCATAGCTTAATCAGTCCAAATAACAAGGTAATTTTAGCTGATTTTAAGTTTAGAGTATGTTTAGATTGTTAAAGTCTTATTCTTAGCTTAGAGGACTGAGTGGCTGTAATGTGCTTATTGAGAGCTTATTGAGTCACAAACAACCTATACTAACTTGAGAGCTTAATTCAAATGGCTTTTTAAGAAAAACTAATTTTATTAAACTAAAAGGGATGTGATTACATTACGCTTTGAAAGAAATTACAATGATTTTAAAGGAATTTTCAATAAGCTTCTTAATAATATAAAAGGGTACTAAACTAGGTGAAAATAAGAAAAGAAAAGAGAATACAATGTTGGGTGAGAGTGTGTGCGATTTATGCCTGAAGCTGAAAAAAATAATTACCTTCTAGGCCTCTCCCTTGCTGGCCCATGCTCCTTTTGATCTTGGTCTGTACAATCTTCAAAATACATTGTTATCTTCTTTGGCCGTTGGATCACATATTTGCACACACGGATTGCCAAGCTGTCATTCCTTTGATGTGACAGCTTGTGCTTCTTCTGAGTGTGTAGCTAGTACAAATTTCCATTCCCTTTGTGCTTTCACTAAATCCAACGTGGCATTGCTTGATAGAGAGCTAATGAGGGCCTTTGATATGACTAATTTCTCCCTGCCAACATGAATTAGGGGCCTTTAATTGTCGTTTGTACCCTTGAGTGAATTTACCCTTGATTTGATTGTGTGGTGAAACTTGGGATGAAAAATTAAAGAGAACACATATAATTAATCATTTTAAGAACTCCGGGGAAGAAAAACCACAAGTTATTTTTATAAGCCTTTAAGTTTTCTAAATAAACTTTGTTTAGCATCCTAATTTGTAATCAACACTATCATTTCTTATTCTTTGCAATTTAAAACCTCTAATAAAGAAATTCGCAAATACTTAGCCTATATAAAATCCGACTTGGCATATTTAAAATCTACTTGAGATTAGCACAAGTTTTCATTTACTAATTATTTCAAGTCTAGCATGTTTAAAGTCTACATGAGACTAGCACAAACTATCATCATTAATTGTTAAGGGAGAAAGCTAGAACTCTACACGTACGATCGGGTCAAAAATTACTTCTTATTCTTACCAACAGAAAACCTACATTTTTGTCTTAACACTTATATATATATATATATATATATATATATATATTTTTTATTTAAGATAAAAAATCTAAATTTTTTGCTATTTTTGTAGGAAAACGGGTACGTGAGAACAAAACAATAAGCAAGCAACATCAAATCGATAGATTCCCCTCCCCAAACTAAAACAAACATTGTCCTCAATGTTTAAGGTCGGGTCTACGAAAATCTAAGCCTTTGAATTTATGCGAAAGATAAACGTGAATCGATAATGATGAAAGGATATCGGATTTCCCCAAACTAATTTCAAACAAAGGATAGGAAGCTCGAGTGATCCGGGACACAACACCGAACACGAGAGGCTTCAAAAATTGTTGGATCAATCCTGCAAACATGCACAAGTACAAACAACAAACACAAAGAACGGAAGAGTACAAGCCTCCTCACAACACAACACATTATAGAAAGAAAATAGAAAAGGATAGGCATGGGGTGAACTCCCACGAAGCGGCTTGATATTTGTACACCAAGGTCGTCAAGCTCGACTCGATCCCTGCATTCATTTGTCCTTAGGGAAAGTTTGGAGATCTGGAATAACCATCGGTGGTGTATCCCCTCCATAGTAATGCTTAAGACGATGGCAGTTGACTTTGAAATTTGAACCGTCGGCATGAGACAATTTGGCTGTGCCATAAGGATAAACTTTGGTAATTGTGAAAGGACCGTGACCATCCGGGACATGAGTCTTTCCGGAGAACATCTTTATCGGGAGTATGGAAAAGTAAGACTTGTGACACCAACATTAAAGATTCGATTTTTGATCTTAGAGTCGTGAAGTTTCTTTGTCTTCTCCTATGTAGAAAAATGAATACTCATCAGCATGATCTCGAACTCGTTAAGTTCGTTAGTTGGAGCTTTCGATGATCACCCGCGGTTTTGAGATCGAAATTGGCATGCTTAAGGTCCTAATTATGCTTGTCTTCAGTTCAACTGGTAAATGACACGATTTTCCATAAACTAGCTTGTAGGGCGTACATCCGATTGGAGTCTTAAAAGCGGTTCGAATAATGCCTACAACGCATCGTCTAAGTGGTCGGACCCGAAGCACGTTTTTCTCCTACCGTCCTTTCTAAGACTCTTTTAAGTCCCTCGATTCGTCACCTCGACTTACCAACAAGTTGAGGGTGGTAAGCAGTAAAAGACGATGTGTTTACACCATAATTTAGACATAACTCTATCAAACATGTCGTTCAAAAATAGGTCTCACGATGCCGCGTTATAAATAGCTCTCGGTGCACCGAATCGGGAGAAAAGGGATTTCAAAATTTTGACAACTACTCTAGCATCGTTGGTGGGGAGCGCCTTGGCTTCAACCCATTTGGAAAGATAATCGACGGCTACGAGAATATATTTGTTTCCTCTCGATGACGGAAAAGGTCCCATAAAATCAATGCCCCATACATCGAAAATTTCACAAACTTGGATAGCATTTTGAGGCATCTCATCTCGATGTGAAATTTTGCCTTGTCTTTGACATGCATCACAAGATTTGATCATTGAATGAGCATCTTGATATATGGTAGGCCAAAAGAACCCGGCATCAAATACTTTCCGAGCGGTGATATTGGCACTATGATGGCCCCCGGTGGTCCTTCATGTCAAGCTTTGAGTATTTTCAAGAGGCTTCTTGCCAAATACAACACCTACGGATGTTTTGATCCGCACAAATTCAAAAAAGTATATGGGGATCATCTCAAAAGTAATCTTTTACATCTTTGCAAAACTTTTCTTTTGTTGATTGACATTCGCTTTGATGAAAAATTCCCCGCGAGGTAATTTCTATCACGGCAAACCACGAGGTAACATTGATAAGAAGTCACCGAATTCACTGTTTAAGAGGAAAGGTCTCATTAATCTCTTTAGGATCAAAAACATTCTCATACGGGTTTTCAAGACGAGAGAGGTGATCGGCTGCGTAGTTTTCAGCACCTTTGGTATCAATTACTTTGAAATCGAATTCTTGAAGAAGTAAAACCCATCTAAGCAATCTTGCTTTGGCGTCTTTCTTGTTGAAAAGGTATTTTAAAGCGGAATGGTCCGTGTAAACAACACTTTTATTCATGATAAGATATGATCAAAATTTCTCAAAAGCGTATACTACTGCAAGCATCTCTTTTTCCGTTGTTGTGTAATTTGTTTCTGCTTCGGTCATCGTTTTGCTCGCGTAATGAATTGGGTCCTAAAATGCTTCTCAATCCTTTGCCCTAGAACCGCACCTATTGCATAATCACTTGCATCGCACATGAGTTCAAAAGGTTGGTCCCAATTGGGGGCAATGAGAATTGGAGCTTCGGTTAATTTCTTTTTTAGAATCTGAAAGGCTTGAATGCATTCTTCTGAAAAGATAAACGGGGTGTTTTTCTCAAGAAGGTGGGTCATGGGTCGAGAGATCTTTGAAAAGTCTTTGATGAATCTTCGGTAAAAACCAGCATGCCCGAGAAAACTTCGAATTCCCTTAACGGTAGTTGGGTGAGGTAGCTTAGAAATCACATCGATCTTGGCTTTGTCGACTTCAATTCCTTTCTTCGAGATCTTATGTCCTAATACGATACCTTCTTTAACCATGAAATGGCTTTTTTCCCAATTTAGAGCTAAATTAGTGTCTTCACACCGTTTAAGCATTTTATCTAGATTGGTGAGGCACGTGGAAAAAGAATTTCCAAAAACCGAGAAATCATCCATGAACACTTCCATTGTTTTTTCGATCATGTCATGGAAGATTGCCATCATACACCTTTGAAACGTGCCTGGTGCATTGCATAAACCAAAAGGCATTTCGACGATAGCAAACTTCCGTAAGGGATAGTTGTGAATGTTGGTTTTTTCTTGGTCTTTTAGATCAATATAGGAATTTGGAAATAACCGAGAAACCGTCGAGGAAACAATAGTACTCATTTCCTGCGAGTCTCTCAAGCATTTGATCCATGAACGGCAAAGGGAAATGGTCTTTTCTTGTAGCTTCGTTCAACTTGCGATAATCAATACAAACTCTCCATCCTGTTACAAGTCTTGTCGGCACCAATTCATTTTCATCATTGGTTACTACAGTCATTCCTCCTTTCTTTGGTACACAGTGCACTGGGCTTACCCAAGGACTATCCGAGATTGGTAATCAACCAGCGTTAAGAAGTTTTTCAACCTCTTTTTTTATGACATCATCGATCTTTAATTAACCCTTCTCTGAATGTTGGACCGCTGGCTCATAATCGTCTTCCATTAGAATTTTATGGAAACAAAATTTCCGGGTTAATACCCTTAAAGTCAGAGAGCTTCCAGCAATGCCTTGCTTTCGGATTTAAGAACCTTTTAAGAGATTGGGTCTTTCTCATCATCACTCAAATCTTTGGAAATTTTGACAGGCAACTTTGTTGTTTATCTGCTAAAAATGCATATATCAAGATGAGGTGTAAGTCCTAAGTTCAACCTCGGAGGTTTCATCGATTGAAGAATCGGCAGTAATTTTACAAACTTAAGCTCTTTCCGAATTTCTGGTAAGTAGATTTCCTTGATTCATGACGGAGAAGGATCACTATGAAGATATTCGAGAAGTAAAATGTTCCCCCTCTGGTCTATAAGTTTTTCTTCATCAACTTCCGTGAAGTGGGATCAATCGGCTAGAGCAAGAAAAGTATCATCTTCTTCCAAAAGTAGAAAATCACTATCCCCGAAAAGAGTGAGAGTCGGAGAAGAATTTGAAACAATCGGATTGTATCCGGGAGAGATTTCCATATGCAACTGAATCGGAAAAATCTAAAACTTCTTGTGAGTATTCTTCACACGTGACATCAATAAGATCAACTTTCTTCAACGTCGCGTGAACACAATTCTTATCCTTGTTTTTCTCAGATTTATCAGCATAATAAACTAGTTCGTCCTTTCCTACTCTTAGAGTCAATTTTTCTTCGTACAAATCAATTAGAGCTTTTGCGGTTCGAAGGAAAGGTCTTCCTAGAATAATAGGCACTCTTGGGCCGGGTTCAAAATTAACCACCACAAAATCCGCAATAAAAGTGAAACCATCAACTCTAACTACAACATCCTCGGCTATACCCATCGGGTGCGAAATGGAACGATTGGCAAGCTCGAGTGTCATACGAATAGGAGTCAAAGCTTCAAGCCCAAGTTGCTTGTAAATTGAATGAGGTAAAAGGTTAATACTAGCTCCGGAATCGGCTAAAGCACTAGTCCTATCGAGTTCTTGTAAAGCACATGGAATAAGAAATTTTCCCGGATCTTCGAGCTTCTCGGGAACTTTGTTCATGATGATAGCAGAACATTCAGCATTAACGGTTGTAATGGCGATTTCTTCGAGCTTCTCTTTGTTCCTTAGCAACGAGCTTAACCATTTGTTGAACTTTGGCATTTCGACGAGAGCATCTTTCAATCCAATCTCTAAACGAAGTTGTTTGAACATCTTCAAGAACCGGCTATGTTGAGCACTTGGTTTATCGTTCTCTCTCACTTTCATCCTCTCGGGATATGGAAGTTTAGATTGATACGAATTAGGTCTTGGAGAATTAAGATCTTGAATTTCAATGTTAACGGTTTTCTTTGCTTTTGGTTTTGGGATTTCCATGAAAATGGATTCTTCTTCCTCCGGAGGTGGGACTTGTGCGGTACTTTCTGAACTTGGTTTTTGCACTTTGTCCATTGACGTCTCTGGGTTTTGTTCGGGTTCCTTTGGAGGAGTAGAAACAACGGGTGTAGGAACAAGAGGAGTCGAAGGTCCTTCACAAGTTTTACCACTTCGTGTGGTGATAGCATTAACATGCTCACGAGGGTTAGTTACGGTTTGACTTGGAAGAGTTCCTGAATTCGAAGTAGAGGCTGAATTTTTGAAATTATTACAAAGACTTGTCAACAAACTCGTAACATTAGCCATTTGATTCTGCAAATTTTGACCTTGATTTTGAACATTCTTCAACATCGCATCGTTTGCTTTGACGTAGTTTTCAAAATCCGTTTTCGAAACACCTTAAATTTGGGGCGTAGGAGCTTGATATGGTGGAACTTGGTAAACCGGTGGTTGATTGGTTGGTGGTTGATAAACTTGACCTTGATTGTTTTGATGGTTTTGATTGAAATTGTTTCCACGGTTTTGATTCGAATTGAAATTGTTTCCTTGATATCGGCTTTGGTTTCCTTGGTTGTTTTGAACATTTGGTTGATTAAAGCCGAGTGGTCTCATTTGATTTGCCAAATTAGGAGGATTCCTTTGAACAAAATTGCCAACGGCGACGGTTTGTTGGAATTGATGAATGTTATCATGAAAAACGGGAAATTCATTCCTTGTTAACGGACAATTGTTGAAATTATGGTTTGAACCACATGTAACACAAACTTCCTCGACTGCTTTGACGGTAGCAGGAGTCGTAACATTCTTTTCACTAATCATCTTTTCTAATCGGCTCATTCGAATATCCATTTTGTCTTCAAGAGAAGCGGCGAGTTGTTGAAATTCAAAAGAATTAGAAGGTGTAGAAGTAGAAAGAGGAGCATTCGTACTCGCTCTCGAATTTCATCTTTTCTAATCGGCTTCATTCGGATATCCACATTTTGTCTTCCAAAGAGAAAGGAAAGCCGCGCGAGAAAGAAATGTTAGTTATTTTTGAAATTTCAAAATAGTTCAAGGGGAAAATTTAGAAGGTTTGTGCCTAGAAGTTATAGAAAAGAGGGAGGGGCCCGAGGGCATTCCGTAAACTAACCTCTTGCCCCCCGCCGCCCCCCCCCCGCCCCCTACCAATTGGCAAATGGACTTATTGGGGGGGAATAACGGGGAAAACCTTGGATTTTTTTACTCTCCTATAATGGCTTTTCTCCTTCCTTTAAACCCATCTTTCTACCGAGGCGCCGCATCTTTCTTAAAAAAAAAAAGTTTTCCCACCCGCGGGCGGGGAAATTCCTAAAAAGGCATTTTCTTTTGATCATTGGTATTCAAAAAAATGGAATTGTAGAATTAACGTAATCCAGTTGGATGTAATTTCCGTTGAAGGAAAAAAGGAAAACCCATGATGAGGGACCCATTGACGTAGGGGAAAAAGAAGGTCCTTTGGGGAAAACACGTTTTTCCATGGGCTTCGTTTTGTTAGTTTATATTTTGGTTTTTGGTAGGAATAAAAGTGGTGTGAACGCTTCATTTTCGAGGGTGTAAAAGGTTTTGGTTTTTTCGAGGTGGAAAGGGAATTGGTGTTTATTGGGAATTGTTTCGAAAAACAAAGGATCATTACCACGTTAGAATCCGGATCGTAGGGTTGGTTCCTTATCTAAGCCAAAGTTCTGGCCTTCCCCACCCCTTCGAGTGTGTTTAAAGCCGGGTTTTTTATTTTGAAAGTTGTTGGTCAATTAAATATCTTCCCGGGGGGCCTTTTGTATTAAGTAAAAAACGGAGGTTTTACGGGATTTTAGTATAAGCTTAGGTTTTGGGGGCCCCTAGGTGTCGGGGGTGGGCTTCAAGGGGCCCCATTTTATGTCTCCTTATGAAGCGGGGCCCAAAACTTTCATGAGCCCCACATGGTGGGGGGGGGGTGAATAGTCCTTTCTTGTAGCTAAATTTATACGCCCTTCTCCCAAGTTTGTGGAGGAGGGGTTGGAGGGGGGTTGTTTTGTTTATTTTTGTCTTTTGTGAAACAAAGTAAAACCAATTTTTTCCTTCTTTTTTTTTACTTTCTGCTCTCTTAAATATCTTATTTTTTTTTATTTTTTAGTGGTTTGAGGTGGATGGAAAATTGTATAACTCCCCTCCACGCGCTCCCCCCTACCTCCCACCCCTCCTGTGGTTATTCAAGCTAAAGCCTTTTTACTTTCTCTCTCTAAAATCTATTTTTCTTATTTTTGTGTTTGAGGTGATGAAATGATATCCTAACAAGTGGTATCAAGAGCCAAGGTTGGGTTAAGTGATTTGTTTGTTTTTTTTCTATTCGAAATTTTTTTTCCATTATATCTTTCATTATGATGTTTTTGTATAAGAAGCTTGTGGTTTAGTGCTTGTAATTCGTTGAGGTTGTTTGTGCAAATCGCAAGGTCGGAAAGAAGCATAATTATCGAACTAAAATCACTTTTGGGATCGAACGAGCGTGAGTTTGGATCGAACTAGCGAAGTTCGAACGAGTGTCTTCAACAAGGTTCGAACGAGTTTGGTTCGAACTAGCGACAATCGAACGAGGGATTTCTTGTTTGGATCGAACGAGGGATTTCTTGTTTGGATCGAACGAGTGCAATTTTTTTGGACCGAACTAGCGTCGATCGAACTAGCGTCGATCGAACGAGCGACGGATCGAACTAGCGTCGATCGAACGAGCGACGGTTCGAACTAGCGTTGATCGAACGAGCGGAGGTTCGAACTAGCGTTGATCGAACGAGCGGAGGTTCGAACTAGCGTTGATCGAACGAGCGGAGGTTCGAACTAGGGTCGATCGAACTAGCGTGGATCGAACTAGCGTCGATCGAACGAGCGAAGGTTCGAACTAGCGTTGATCGAACGAGCGGAGGTTCGAACTAGCGGGATCGAACTAGCGTCGATCAACTGAGCGAAGAAAATGTGTTTCAGTAAAACAGCCATAACTTTTTGATCCGTAAGTCCGTTTTAAGGCCCTTGACCTCGTCAAAATCGGAAGAGAAAAACTGACGGATCACGCTTGTACACCACCCTTATAGCTGGTTAAGGATTTTTCTGAAAGCCCAAAATTATCTTTTTCTATGATTATTGACACTTTTCATAATTTTGGAATTTTTCGTCCGCTGATAATTCCGAATCAAAATCATTCACGGTTATCTAGTGAATCTTGTAAAATCCCGTAATTTCAATTATCGTTTTTGATCATAGACGAGGTGTAAAAGTCCCAGGAAACGTTAATTGATTTAGAAATCCACAACCAACAACAAATCATTTTACCCCCAAAAGATCCCTTGTCTATCATTTCACATCACTTTGCAATGTCCCCCCCCCCCCCCCCCCCCCGACCATCAAACAACGACATTTATGCATCCGTTCTGAAAACCGCCCTCCTATGCTTAACAAAGAGAACTTGTTCCCCATGGTCCATCAACGTCTTCTTCGGTATGCTAAGGAGTAGACCAAATTGAAAGTTAAGTCTACAACTCCATTTAATGAATGGTCCGTGTATGTCAGACGAATGATCCCTGATACCAGAGTGATACAGATCGAGAAGTACCTGTTCCAGCAACGTTTTCATGAACAAACCGAGATGAACATCACAGTAGCAAGAAATTAAACAGATGGAAGCAGATGAACAAGGCTATTCCAGTACCTTCTTCTGGTCTACCTGAAGACATCCAATGCTGCTAGTTTATAGTTGGTGAAACAACACAGGAAATCTGGGTTACGTGTATGCAACAAATGATGAAAGGTTCTGAAATTGGGAATTCAAGAAAAGAAGGCTAAAGTTGTTTAATGAATTGGAAAGGGTTACTTCCAAGCTGGGCATTCGATTGAGTCTTACTATCACCGGTTTCTCAAAATTGAAGAATGACTTCGAGAGAAACAAACACTTCCTGAAATATTTCTATTAATCTCAAGTTCCTAACAACTACAACCAAAAGGAGGTCTGACATGTTACTAATTGTTTTCATCAAACAAAGGACTTGCATACCGACAGAATACACTCAGTTTGTATGATTTAATGAAGTACAAATCAAAAGGAGGTTGATGAACAAAGAGCTTGAACGACTTGCAAAAACACACGATCCACTAGCACTACCAAGATAGGCCAATCCAACAAGTCCTTTCAACTATCCAGTCGTTTCACCAAGAACAACCATCACCAAGTACCTTACATGCAACAACCACAACCATCAACAACAACTAACAACCCACGAACCAACATTCAACCAGAACTACATGCAACAACCCAATGCCAAAATCCCTAAGACATCACAGATCCCACAACCGCAATGACAGTGGCACTCGTCTCTAAGGGCTAAGGCATTCAACTAACTACTCAACACCAACCCAACGACACAGAGAATTCTCAAACCTCGTAATCGGCAGATTGGCTCAACCGGGTATGTGAATATGGGTTCAAGACAGACATATGCCGGAGGGTGGGAGCAAATGGTGTGGAATGCAGTTTAGGACAGTATGCGGGCAGAATGTTGGGAATCAAAATGAGTATAATGCAGACATAATGTCAGGAATCCAGTTTGTTCAAGATGCAGTTTTAGAATCAATGGTTGTTCAGAATATTGGAATGGAAAATGTTGTAGGCAGCAACGGGCTGAGGGTAATTGCGCACTGGGAAATAATGGTAATCAGATAAGGTGATTACAACGCAAGAGGATTGGGTCAACTTGCTAGGAAACTGAACAGTTCAGACCAAGGAGAAGTGTATGCTGCTATATCTTCATACCAGGTTGTTGATTGCAAGATGCTCAAAAGGAAGATCAGGAATCCAACTCCAGCGTAAGAGTTTGATTTGATGGCAAGCGCATAGCAGATCTTGATGAAATTGAGGAAGACAATGCAAAACTGCATTTTTGATGGCTAATTCGCAGCACAGCATACGACATCGTTACTCAGACTGACAACGCCCGCCTTCTATGATTCAGACGGATCAAGCTAAAGGTAGCACAACAATGACAAACTGGTATGATAATGAATATTCAATATGTTTAAACTCAATGAGGAGCAGTATACTGAATACTCTAACCACTCCTGAACACACCAAAAGTAAAACAGCAGAGATGACAATGTTATATCATGATATCTCGGTGTGGAACAAGAGTGGTTGAACATTAGAGCAACATACTGCAACTGTTAGATGAAACACTGCTTACTTTGAATCATTATATAAGAATTTGGCCCTTGAAGTTGAAAAAGAGTCAACTCGGTCAATCGGAAACAGGGGGATGAAAGAAACAAATGCTGATTATGACCACTGAGCTTGCCTAGATATAAAAATCAAGATAAGAGTGTTTTGAAATAAGTCAAGAAAAATATGACAAAACTTGGAAGAGTTATCAAAAGTCGGTTTAAATCAAGAAACAATGACTGCACTAAAAAAGAAAAATGCCGGTTCATTAAGTTCAGGTAAACAAATAAAAGAGCGACTTTGAATGAGGAAATTTTCAAAACTTAAGTAAACACAGCTTTCAACGTAAAAATCAACTGTTTCTTCTCTTCAAGAAGAAAAAAAAGTTGAAGTCTGATTTCAAAATTCGTGAAGACGAGCTTCTTGATAAACAAATTCAACTTGAGAATAAAATAAAGGAATTAGATAATATTTTGGTAAAAACGGGTCAATCGATTCAAACGATGCACATGCATCCACTAACCAGACTCGTTTTATTTAAACCACACCGAACAGAAATGGGCATTGGGTTATCAAAATCCGTTTATCTTAAGCAAGCTCACGCAAACATCAGTGTTTGTATGATGGCGAAAGTGTTACTTGCTTTGAAAAGCAAGATCCTCCTGTTTGTATGCAATTCGGAAGAGACACTGCAACTGCTCAAGAGAGTCGCCAAAAAATGAAACAAATTGAACAAAAAATAAAACCTCAGCAAACTACACAATAGATTAATTCATCTTATCGGGATTTTTGTTTCTAAAACGGCCCAAGTCACAAGAAGAGGTGTATTTTTTAAATACTTCCAAAACGGCCACTGTTTCAAAATCGATTTCAATACCGAATGAAGAATTTTTGGATGACACTTACTCCTAGGTTGACGAAAATTTCTAAATAGTTAAAAAGCACATTGTGACTCATCAACGTTTTGCAAACATAGAATGACTTTAGATACACACAATTGGTCTTTTCCAGTGCTCATACAAGAGATCAACAAAATTTTAAAAAAGAAATTATTTCCCTATCATCAACCAAGTGGATCTAGACTATTCAAAATTTTTGGAAATTCAATTTTTGAAAGAAGCAGTCAAATTTGTTCGAGACTTTAAATCTCTTGCAAGAAGCTGATGAATCTCTTGCTAAGCACAAGACATTGGAATTGGAAATTGAGCGTCTCTTGAGAGCAGTTGTCAGTCAAGACATTATGTCTATTGTGCAAAATCCATCGGTTGTAGATTCATCAAATCTCCAAACTGAGCTTGACCGTACGAAAGAACGACTTGAAAACTGTATCATTAAAAAGGAGAATGAATATGCTAAACTTTGGAATGATTGGTACAAAAAGTGTGAAGAATGCAAATATGACAAAATTTCGTACGATAAAGCTTACAATGACATGCAACAAAAGATCGAACGGTTGCAAGCTCAGTTGGGAGATCTCAAGGGTAAAAGTACGGATACTCCATGTGTATCAAATACCCTTGATCCTTTGTCTCAGAAACTTGAAAATGAGAATGTCGAATTAGAGTTTCAGGTTCGGAATTATGAAAAGGAAATTGCTCACCTTAAGACCACATACAAAAACCTGTTTGACTCTATTTCTGTGACACGTGCTCAAACTAAAACAATAATTGACTCTTTGCAACACAAATTACATGATACGATCTATGAAAATGCTAAGCTAAGAGCCCAGTTATTTGATAAAGTTTCTGACCAAGTGGACACCACAAAAGGTACGAGTACGAATACTAAGTTTGCAAATCAATCAACCGAGAGGAAACCGTCTTTGCAACCTGTAAGAAAAAACTTTGTTGTGAGACAACCAAATGCATTTCAATCTGATCATACAACATCATCAAAAAATCGGGTTCCTCAAAAGGTTGATAAGACGAACGATTTGTCAAAACCAGTCACTTCAAACTCGGTACCCACACCACAAGAATCAAAAATTGTGAAACATGATAATGTGATTGCCCCAGGAATGTTTAGGATTAATCCTTTCAAGCCTTCTAGGGAAGAAAAGTATGTCCCTAACAAAGTTAGAACGAGCGTTAGGACAACTCCAATCACCGTTTCACAACCTCATGTCGTCACTAAGAAAGATGTTAATTCTGACTCAAATGGTTTATCTTCTACAGGAGTAGACAACACTGCTAAGACCAGAAGGCCACAGCCTAGGAGCAATACAAAGAATGATAGGGTCCCCTCTGCGTCTAAGAGTAGTTGCAACAAGAATAAAGAAGTTGAAGTAGAAGAACACCATAGGAATTTACTGCTTTCTAAGAATAAGAAACATATGTCATCTGAATGTAAACACGTTAAGCCTGATATTCGGTATGATAAATCTGAAGTTATTTGTGCTATGTGTAAGCAATGTTTATTCACTGCTAATCATGATGATTGTGTGCTTCAGTATGTGAATGGCATGAAATCTAGAAAGAAAAACCAAAGTGCTAATGTTTCAAAAAGTGCAAATCAAAAGAAACATAAGGCTCAGGTCTGGAAACCAAAGAATGTAGGGTCCAAGGAAAGATTTGCTTCACCTAAGCCTAGTAAACCTAGATCTTGCCTTAGGTGGTCACCAACTGGAAGACTTTTTGACCTTAAAGGAAAAATAATCGCGTCCAGTGAATCTGAGAGTCAATCTGACTGCTCTAAAGGTGATAATGCATGTACTTCTAACCCTCAGGAACCTATCAACAAAAGGTTTCCAAGTTCAACTTTCTCTATGACAGGTTGTCAAAATTGGTTTGATACTCTGCTAATTCCATTGCTTTCCGAGTATAACCTGAAAGACAAAGAAGATCATGGAGACAATGAATGTGACACTTGATGAATTTTTAGCAATGGTTTATTATTAAATGTCATATAATAACCCGTTCTTTAAATAAAAGGAAAATGTACACGTCAGTGCGTTTATCTTTAACAACGAAAAGAGAAATCTTTTTGGTCTTGAGCTAGTCTCAAAACATTCAAAGTTTGTTAGCTCAAGTCGATGGCTTGTAATCAAATGACAGATTGCAACCCGATCTTCAAATAAAAGGGGAGTGTACGCTTCAGTGCGCTTTACCTTAAAAAGAAGAGAAATCTTCTCGTTTTCACTTCAGTAGATATGATAGTCATGACGTCGATGGTAGAGTTAGAAAGTATATATCGTCATTTGTTCGAACTAATATCAAAGGAGAAAAACATGTTGTTTTCAAAGTCTTCCGCTGTTAACTACTAGGCTAGATGCATCCAGATAAACGTCAACAACAACAAGATTCAACTTCATCTACTTCAACTTAGTATCTATCAACAGCTATCCACAGGCTGATGGAAACGTTTACTACTTGTAAAATAAATTTGATCTTTCCTTTATTTTGAATTTATAAAACCAAGAAAAAACAAACTAATAAAAATATAAAGACCTAAAAAACAAAATACAAAATCAAAAAAATATCAAAAACACAAAAGAAATCTCCCCGACATGACTCTCGACCATGATAACATTTGCGCACCTAGAAAGGTTGGATTAATATTTACACAGGTGAATAAATGAAGTTCGAGCGAGAAGTTTTCAAATGCTTTCAAACAAGTCCCTTTTCATTATTTTCTCAACGTTCTCTAAGTAAATGTCATCTTAGACTCGGTTCCAAGAAAGGAAAATGTTCATTTATGTTCATTTATCCTAAACGAACGGGAAGCTCAATCTTCTCGTCGTTGAGGCAAACATATAAACATCAAAGTTTTTGAATGCTCAAGAGAAGTTTTTTTAAGAAAATGATGGTAAAAACAGATATATCTCACATATTTCCTGTTGAGCACATTTTTTCCAAGATATTCTCAAAAGAAAATTTCAAATTCTTTAAAAATTGAGTGCTCAACAAACTCCCACTCCAAATTTCACTCTAATTCTATAATTAAGGGAGTATAATAATAATTCATTCTGCATGCACTCCTTTTTCTCTCCAAGAACGTTGTTAGGCCATGTGAATCCGGACATTAACTTGTTTTTAATTCCACTACGTGACAAAAATTGTCAACACATATGCAATTTTTGAGGGGGAGAATAGTGATTAAAATGTGATCAATACGGACATTAATAAAGGATCCGATCTTCAATTCTATAAGTGCGTTTCCTAAATCCTCGCAAGTTAAACTCTTTCCATAATATGGTGCTTATGTGTAGGGGGAACTTTTTGGTAACTCTGGAACTCTCAAATGTGGTCCTCAATGATTTCTCAGACACGTTGATTTGATTTTTCAATCAAAATGGTTTTTATGGATCTTCATGCAATAACTTAAAGACGACCAACTGTTATTTTCTCAAGGGAGTTATAAGTCGTTAAGGTTAGGTACAGTATCTCGTTTCCATATACCAGGCCAGAACCGAGGGATCTACCCATGAACTTTCCTCTAGATATAGTAGAAGTCCGAGATGATTGAAAAAAGGAGTAAAGTGAGATTGGGAAAATGTTATCCAAGTCATGAGTTATCACCGAAACAAACCCAACATGGTGATAATGAGGACGCGTTGGTTTAACATTAAAGGGGTTGAAGAATTAAAAAGAATTGTAAGGATAAATGGTATAAATAAAGAAGCCCTCCATATACTTTAGGCAGAAACCGGGTTAATACATAATCTATCGGTGATCACAAGGTGATTCTGATATTAAGATTAGTCATCATGACCCCAGTGATGCAATGCAAAACCCTCCTTAGCCACTCAGAATACTCACAAAAGATTCTGTTTCATTTCTCCACGGAGATCACAATTTCTAACGACTTTCTCATATCCAGATCGTTGATATAGAAAAGGTGCAGTCCGCTCTAATCACCTCCCGATTTCCCTAATAACAAATGTGCACTAAAGAGTCTAGAAGACCAACGAGATCCATCAAAAATCACACTAGGACACAAATATCCAATATACAGAATGTTGTACATCATTATACAACCATTTTGGTATCATAAGTCCCGTACGCATTATCCTTGTGATAATTGCAGAGGACATCAGAGTGAAACTCTTATTATTCACAGTGAAGATGGAAATCCTTCTGAGCCAGACGTCAAACAAGCTCTAGGTAGGTGACTTGCAGATTCTATATTGAAATCAAACTTGTTTCAACTAGAAAGAAACGATAGGAGGCGATTCTACATGAATCAAACTTGTTCCAGTAATATGAATTGACGACTCAATCAGAAAGATAGTAACTATCTGATTCACTCTTACTGTGTTGTCTGCTTTGAGATGCTCCGGTAACGAGAACGGCTAGTGCAGCTGCGAAACCCTGTCAAGGAGATTCTTTTGAATTCTACCTGATCACAGGCAGTATTTATACTGATTAACGGGGAACCGTGGTTATTGCAACCGTATTTGACGAAGTGACAAAGACACTCTCGTCCATATATGTTTATCTCTAACCTATACTTGCAGGTTTTCCTGACGGTAGCAGCTTCTAGTCCATGACGAGTCAAGATTCAAGACCTCATGCTCAATCCACAAAGATTAATACATGATGAAAGCTCAATCTATCAAAGTCTTCCGCAATCTCTGATGAACAATCACTTCCTCATAAGAACATTTTGTGGTACAAGTAATCATGTTAAAAGAAAATGTTGAGGGAGATTGTTAGCAAGCTTTCAAGATCTTGAGCATGAGGGTGGAGACACAAGATCGCAAGGCGGCATAAAGTTTCAAGGATAAAGATTTAGTGATCTCAGTAGTCAAGACAAATCAAGGCCAAAGACCACGATATCAGTATTTTGTCAAAGTATATCAAGTTAAAGATCAAGATCCAAGATCACAAGCATGCAAACGGATCTTCAAAAGGAATTCCCAAGAATACAAGGCTCCAAGACTCAAGATGTCACAAGAAGGATCCACAATTGAATGACCACCCCTTAGGGGGAGATTGTTAGCCGTGATATTTAGTAAAGTGATGGTCATTAAACAATCCCGAGCCTTGTATAGGAAAACGTAGTTTTCAGGAGTTTAGTTAAGCTAGTTGGGCCTAGTTGTCGGGCTCAAGCCCATTTGTTCTATGAACCGGCCCAACACAAAGCCTACAAGAATAGTCCATCCTTGTAGCTATTTAAAGCCCTCTCCAAGTGTGGAGAGGGTGTTGCTTCTCATTTTTCTTTTGTGAAACAAGTAACCATTTTTCTTTGTTTTTTACTTTCTCTCTCTAAAATCTATTTTTCTTATTTTTGTGTTTGAGGTGATGAAATGATATCCTAACACATCAGAAGTTCAGTGTTATGGGAAATAGTGCATGATTTTCAACTTGGAATTGAAAGTTATCAACAGAAAGTTAATCTCACTACACCAACAATATCTTTCCCAGGAATTGAAAAACATAAAATGTTCTCCATCATCTATGAGCCTGTGCATGGAATCATATACAAGAATAACAAGAAAGAGAAAATGGTGATGAGACATTCAAAGATTCATAAGTTTTGTGATGCAACGCTAAACAGAGTATTAGAAGGATTAAGGAGTTACAATAATGATGTTAAGTATGGATATATTCAAAGAGATCTCACCAATAAAGAAGTTGAGTATTTGAAATTGTTTGAAGAGGAGATTGAGGTAAGATTGAAGTATCAAAATCAGATGAGAAGATGGGAGATGTATGTGAATGGAAGACCACTTGGACCACAAAGAGAACGCCTAGAATAATCAACCCTTAGGGGGAGATTGTTAGGTTTATAGAAAGTGTTAATTATGTGATTTTGTTATTAGTCTTTATTTTGTTTAGAATAAAGTAGTTTGTAATAAGGTATATTATGCTAAAAGTAAGAAATAACATAATTGCCAAAGAATAAGGACTATATGTGAAACATTAGAAAAATAAAAGAAGGGAAGCTTCCTTCCTTCTCCTATAAATACCCCTTCTAATCATCATTAGAAGGTGAGGCCTTGTAATAAACTTTTCCTTTTTCCCTCCATTTAATAACATTTGAAATTTGAATACTTGCCATCCTCTACTATTCTCTTTAAGCTTTCATGATTGATTATGTATGATTCAAGATAAACAAGACCTAACACTATTCAACAAAATCCAAAAACTAAATTAGATGAGGTTATCCCTTTTGAAAAACAAAGTGACGATCTTAGAAAGAAGCTTGCGAAAAATAATGAAGCTAAAATGGTTATTTATAATGCTTTGCTAAGAAAAGAATATGAAAGAATTTTCATGTGTAATACGGCAAAAGAAATTTGGAAAACTTTGTTAATCACCCATCAAGGTAATAACCAAGTCAAAGATAACAAGATCGACCTATTGGTACAACAATATAAAGAATTCGTCATTTCTGAAGACGAATCTATAGATAGTGCTTTTGCTAGATTTAATACTATAATTACTAGTCTAAAAGATCTTGATAAAGGTTATTCTAGCAAGAACTATGTTAGAAAGTTTCTTAGGGCTCTACATCGTAAATGGAGAGTAAAGGTCACAATAATTAAAGAGTCAAAAGACTTAACATCACTATCACTTGATGAACTCATCGGGAATCTCAAAGTTCACGAGATGATCATCAAGAAAGATTATGAAATAGTCAAAGCTAAAGGAGAAAGAAAATCTCTTACTTTAAAGGCTAAGAAAGAATCTAGTGATGAGGAGTGTTCGACTTTCAGAAGTGAAGATGAAGAATACGCCATGACGGTTAGAGACTTCAAGAAGTTCTTTAAAAGAAAAGGTAGATTCGTGAGACAACCTCGGAACGATAAAAAGACGTTCCAAAGAAGCCATAAATGCTTTAGATGTGGCGATCCAAATCATCTTATTGGAGAATGTCCAAAACCACCGAAAGAAAAGAACCAAAGAGCTTTCGTTGAAGGTTCTTGGAGCGATAACGGTGAAGAAGATGATGAGAAGGTCAAAGACGAAACGTGTCTCATAGCTCAAGCATCAAGTGAGGTATGTTCCGAATCCTCTTACTTTAGTGATGAAAACTCATCAATAGATGATTTAGTTTTGGATAATGAATATGATAAAATGTGCAAAATGAGTTTAAAGATAATCACTAAAAACAAAAGATTAAAATCCATTAGATTAATTAAATTTGAAAAGAGTTCACATTGTCTAAATGAAATGTTAAGTAATCAAAAACTCTCTGGAGAAAAATAAAGTTTAGGATTTAATTCATTTGAAGCATCATCAAGTGGAACTAAGGAGATAAAATTTGTGAAAGCCCAGAAAAAGGCGTCTTCTAATGGAGGCCCCATAAATATGGGCGGCCTCCATAGTATATAGGTGGCTCCCAAATCAATTATGGGACCACCACCAGTCAGTACACCATGATCTGAGAAAAGTGTGTCTTTTCAAAAATTTATTTTGGGTCCTAAACCAAAACATATAATAGTAAACAACGTCAAAGTTCCCGTTGCTAGTGATAATGAAGTTAAACAATTTTATAAGCCATTGTCAAAACCCGAAGTTGGATTTTTAAAACCTAATCTTAGATCAAAAACTCCACCACCTAGAAGAGTTAATAATAATTATCCTTGTTCTAAGACACCACAACCAAAAAGGAACGTTAGTCGATAAAATCAACCTCGTGGCTTTCTTGTAACTTGGAACAACTTCCAACGTCAAAGTTACATGCCATGGGAAATGTGTCTTCCATTTCCACATCCCAACCAATTGCATCAAATGCAAAGGATGTTTAGCACTAACAACTTTAGACCTATGAGATATTGGGGACCAAATATTTGAGGTGTTACCTTATATAAATAGATATTCCTTGGAGTCGACTTGGAACCGGGTGAGTGGATAAAGGATAGCGGATGCTCCAAACACATGACGGGTAACTGAAAGCTCTTCTCAAGCTACAAGGCATACAATGGAGGTAATGTTATTTTTGGTAGTAATCTTCGCGGTAACATCATTGGCAAAGGTATGATTTCGAATGACTATCTCAAAATAGATAATGTAGAGCATGTAGATAACTTAAGATTTAACTTGTTAAGTATAAGAAAAATATGTGATAATAAGTGTCGAGAAACTTTCTCTAAACATGATAGTGAAATCACCAAAGACGGTAAGGTCATAGGTAGAGGTATTAGGAAGAAAGGCTTATATGTGATGAAATTAGGAAATAAGCCTAAAGACCAAATTTGTCTAGCAACGATTGATGAAAACTCCACGTTGTGGCATAGGAGATTAGGTCACGCAAATATGCATCTCATTCAATCGTTACCATCTAAGGAAATAGCTAAAAACTTACCTAAGCTTAAGTTTTGTCAACACTTCTGTAATGCTTGCAAAATTGGAAAACAAGCTCACGTTAGTCACAAAGCTAAGAATATAGTCTCAACAACTAGATGCTTAGAACTCCTTCATATGGATCTCTTCGGTCCATCCGCCGTACGGGGTTACCGAGGAAACTGCTACACCTTAGTAATAGTAGATGACTACTCTAGGTACACCTGGACTAGATTCCTTAAGGATAAAACCGAAAGCCTTCGATTAATTCGAAATATTTAGTAAGAAAATTCAAAACCAATTAGGATGTACAATAGTGTCAATAAGAACCAACCACGATAGGGAATTTGATAATGAGGTGCAATTTGGAGAGTTTTATAATGCCAATGGAATTACACATAACTTCTTTGCTCCACGCGTCCTCAATCAAATGGCGTGGTTGAAAGGAAAAATAGGACACTTCAAGAAATGAGTAGGACTATGTTAAATGAGCAATCGTTACCACAAAATTTTTGCTGTAACGCCGTAGATACTTTAACATACATTCTCAACTAAATCCTAATTAGAGCCATTCTAGGAAAAACATCTTATGAACTCTTGAGAGGTAGAAAACCTACTCTTGATTACTTTAGAGTGTTTGGAAGCAAGTGCTTTATTTTAAACACTAAAGACTACCTTATAAAGTTTGACCCAAAGTCATACAAATGTGTCTTTTTAGGTTACTCCTAAAATAGTAAAGCCTACATCATCCTTAATAAACATTCTAGGAAAGTCGAAGAATCACTCAACCTGACATTCGATGAAACTCCTCCACCTTGTAAGACATCACCCTTGGTGGATGATGACTGAGATGAAGAAGAACCAATTAAGGTTACCGAAAAGAAAAACCTAGAAAATGCCATTAAGGATATGTTGATCCCAATGAATAGATCTTTAACTCCTTAGCTTGTAAGGTTTAGTACCCTTGGATAAATCTAAAAATACTAAGAATGAAACTTTGATTTGAATGATATAAACTATGCGGAATCTAGTTTATATCACTAAGAAGTATTCTCAATGAAATAGTAAAGTATGTTTTGACACAAAGATATAATCAACACAACAAGCTTCAATATATATTAATACTATCACTATGACTTAGTGATAGGGTTTACAACCTTGAAGCTATTAACTTTATGGAAAACTGAGATGGAAAAACTGATGTCTTTCTATACCCTAGGATCCCCTTTTATACACCAAGGAGTCCTACACGGTTTACAATACATTCCTAACTTATCATGATCTTTTCTATAAATAAACGTAATCTCTTAATCAAATAAGTTATACATATCTTTTACAAAAATAACTTAATACTTATCTTCATCTCTTTAATCCGTCTTTATCCTCTTGACAGCTATAAGTCTTCTAGTAGTTGTAATTCAGCAGCAGTTGTATCTTTATAACCAGCAGCACAAACTTAGCATAAGTAGTAGTAAATACTAGCAGTACTAACTTTACGCTAACAGTTGTAACTTTACTCTAGCAGCACTAAGTTATACTAACAGTACTAAGTTATACTAACAGTAGCAACTTTTTCACTAACAGTAGTAACTACTTAGCATACTTTCAGTCTTCAACTATGAGTAGTCTTAACTTCTACTGATAGTAGAAACTTAATACTAACAGTACTAAATTATACTAACAGTAGTAACTAGCAGTGGTAACATTATACTACCAGTACTAACTAATCAGCATAATTTCCCTTATGTACCTGAGCAGTAGTAAGAATCCTTGAAGTCTTTTAGGTCTTAACAATCCTCCCCTAAACTTGATGTTCATCTTCTGAATCTTTAAGTTTCTTTATTAAAAGTCTTCATCATACTTAGGAGGATATATTCAAACCTTTTATTGACCACTTTGCTGTTTTACCATAAGCTTGAGCAGTTGATAGCACATCTCATTTCAATAATCAGTTTGAAGTTTCTTGTTAAGCATATTTGTGATTGTAATTGGTGTAAGGGGATATCTCTTTTCAACTACATGAAGATGTGCACATTTCCAAACCTTACAAAGTGCACTCCACATGAATCATATAATTTCCAAACACTCACTGTATAACCTTGTATATCTCTTCATACTTTACTTCTAATGTCTGGTTCAAACATGACTTTAAAATATCCCAACAACACTTTTCCATATTCATCTTCAGGCTATGTATCACCATGCTTTGTTTTGACTAACTTCCAAAGAGTCTCCAAGTCCTCTCTATCAATATCTTGAAGCATCCTAATCATTGAAGAATATCTCTTAGAACTTCCATCTTCTCTGATTAATTGATAATGTACCATTATTCCTTCTTTAAGAAGCTTGTAATCAACAATCATAGGTGGTTTGGTAGCAAGTGGTATAGCATCAATTGCTATGTCATCATCCTTTTTAAACACAAAATGCTTTTTTAATTCAGCTGTATCATCTGCTTCAACTTCTTCATGCTCATTAGTTTCTTTATCATCCCCCAGTTTTTGTCTCTTTGGAGATTCTTGTTGATGCTCTTTTACTGCTCTTTTCTTACCAAGACACTTCTTTCTGCTGCTTTTAGCTTTCTCCTCACTACCTTCTACCTTCTTTTCATTGCTTTCTTGTACCTCTGAACTCATAGCCACAAAGGTATTTACCCTCTTCATCTCTTTGTCAAACAGCTTTTGAATTTCATTATAGCTCTTTCCCATTAGCTGTTTATGTTTGTATCTACCCATGTTCTTAAGATAGGTAGACATTTAACTTCTCTTTTGTGCCTTGGTAGGAGGTCTGTTTCTCTTTTCTTATGCTCTTAGTGCAACAAAATATTTTCTTCTTTTCTCCATAAGTTCCATAAATAATTTTCCTTTTTCTTCATCTATTAACACCTCTCTTTCTCTTGTTTAGAGTCTCTCAGCCAGTAATCTATCAGCCTCCATCATAGCTTGTGTATTTTCCCATAACTCAATCAATGATATGTTGGCTTCTTCTTGCTTTTGCCTTTCAAGCCTTTCTTCTTCTATGATTTCAACATCTAACTGAGCTTGAATATTTTTTGCCAAATCTTCATCAAGAGCAACTTGATCTTTCCTTTATAGAGGGACTTCAGGCTCAATCATGATTGCTTTGCCTTTGTCTTTACTCTTTGAAGGTTGTGCTTCTGGTGATGTTCTAAATTCACTTGGCTCCTGAACTACAACCCCTCTAGCCTTAGGTCTTGTAGTTGTTGTTGTTGTAGCAACAGTAATAACAACTTTAGGTTTAGCTGCTTTGATTTCAATAAGTGTTTGAGCCAAAGTTAATTCATCAATCTTAGCAGCAGTAACTCCTTCAACTCCTATATCAGTAGTAGAAACTTGAATTGTAAGAGTAGTACTATCTTCAACACCAACAGTAGTAACTGTTTCACCAGCAGTACTATCATCAATCTTTGTACTATGCTCATCTTTATCACCAGTTGTAGCATCCACAAACATCTCATCACCATCCAGAACTCTAGTATCAAACATTAAGTCTTCATCCTGTCTTTCTTGAGTTTCATTAACTAAAGTTACCTCAGCATCTGCATTAATATCTTTAATTCTCCTCCCCTGTTTGGATGCATCCTCCTGAGCACCCAAACTATCATTTGAGGATTCATTTCTTCTAGTTGCACCAACTTTCTTTAATCTTTTAAGCCATATGGTTCTGAACTTGCTCCTCTTTTCTAGCTTATCTACCCTCTTCTTGAGACTAGCAATCTCAATAGCTTGATTATATTTAGCTTTTTCCAAGTCAAGAACCTGTTTTTGCAATTTGGTACATAAAACCATCAAATCATTAAGTTGCATGCTATCCTCATCACTGGGTAGTAGATCATTGGAAGGTGTTGGTATACTTTCCTCATGCTCTGTCTCATCATGAGCAATTTCTGCTTCCTTCCTCTGTTTCCTCTTAGACTTTTATTTCTTTTTGGGTTGAGAGGATGTAGATGGTTGATCAACAATGGGTATTTGATTGGAATCAGTTGGATGGTCTGAATCCTCACCCACTTCTTTAGAAGCTTAAACCATCATAGTATCAAATAAAGGTGTTATCCTCCCAGAAAAATACTTTCCTTCTCTCTTCATGCTAGCAAAAAATTTCTTTGTGTGAGAGGGATTAACATAAATCTTCTTGTGATGTGACATGTCTCCAAGCTGTTGATTAATGAAAACTTATAGAAATTGTAGATACAGCAGAAATTTAACCCCTCCATGTAAGTGTTTCACCATAGCATCAAAGATGTACTTAGACAGATTAAGTTTTTGGTTTGTTGCCAAGCATATAATCAAGGAAGCCATTGTACTACTGAATTCATTCCATGCAGTGGATTTAACACTAAGGCATTGTGTAATAGTGTGAATTAAGAACTTCTACTGTGGAGAAAAGAAATCTTTATAAAAAGTAAGCTTTTGAGACGGTTTTTCATACCCCATTCGTGCTAGTTCTTCAAAAATAGTAGCAGTTGGCAAGCAATTAGTACCTCCTGCATCTTCCAAGTAAAGATCACTCCTAATGCTTGTCTCCGTGATGATCAGCTTATTTTTATCAATTAGGGCTTGTATCTGACGTACATCATTAACCATCTTGGCCTTTTCTGTTACCCAAAACTGTTCAATACAAGATGTGTAGATAGTTGGATTGACAGTTAAAGCATAATGAACAGAACTTGCTTTTAGGAAATCAATAATCTCTGCAAACCCATCACTTTCTCCAGGTTTTTCCAAGAACGCGACCACATTGTGCATTTAAGCAAACTTAAGGCTCGACATAATGATGATTTTGATGATCAAAGATGAAAATTGAGTTAGGATTTATGGTTAGAGAGTGTTTGAATGATTGAAATTGAATAAAGAATCGAATGAAACCCTTAATCAAAGTATTTATAGAATCACCCTCAGTAGTAGGAACTTGAACTGGCATCACTAATTGATGCCTAACAGCATTAACTTAAACCGGCAGCAGTAAGTTAAACCCTAGTAGCATAAACAAATACGGGCAACATTAATTTAAGCCTAACAACAGTAACTTAAGCTTAGCAGCATTAAGTTAAAGCTGAGCAGCATTAAATTTTAATACACCAGTAAGTACTCAAATTTCATTCCAAAAAGAAATTTTCATCATCAAAATTTGATTCTCACAAGCTCGCTTTCTGTTTTTATGCTCACATTATCTCTCAATTCTTTTTGCTCACATAATCAATCTTCTGTTTTTATGCACACATCTCTCTTTCTATTTTTAAGCTCACTTAATCTCTTATTTCTTTTGGCTCACCAAAGCACTCTTTCTGTTTTTATATCATAAATCTCTCTATTCTTTTGAGCTCACCAATGCAGACAGTTTTGTACAAAGTGTCATCAATTCCATAAGTTGCATACTGTCCTCCCCACTTCCAAATGTGTTAACTTTTGATAGAGGTAGATCATTAGACTGTTTAGATGTAGTCTCAAACCTAGTTTGAGCATCTACCTCCCCTAATATGATATCTTGGCACCTAGGACCACTACCTGAACCAATTCCCTAAGAACTTGGCTGATTAAGTGTTGCCATAGATTGGGTCTTAATTTCTGTTACCACTATCCTACTCTGCTTCTAAGCTAGAAGCAGTAGTGGTAGCCCTTTACATTCTGTTACCCAACTCCTTATGGACAGCCTCATCACCAACCTTTTTTAGGAGGACCACTAGACTAAGGTATCTTGGTGTCCCGACCACTTGTGATTTGCCTAGGGGTTTGACACATTACACACTTGTGTTTGATTTTTCATGTCCTTTCATTAATTCTTGACTGCATATTGACAACATATTCCTACCCTCAATTCAATACCAGAAACTCAATATGCTTATCCTGCAAATGTTAGTCCAAAACCAAAAAGATACACTCCAAAGTCTTTTCTTATTTAGTAGTTTTAATTATGACTAACAGTTTTAACCAACAGTCTTAAGTATAACTAGCAGTATTAACATTTACCTTAGCAGTTTTAACTTTGTCTTCAATAATTATACAACAACATGCCTCTATTCATCACAAGCACATTAGAAAAGACTAGATAGACATGTGAGAATTCATGAGGATCCATATTTATGCATAATCCATGATTAAAAGTTAAGAACTGTTAAGCCTCAGAGATTTAGTAATCCAATGCTAGCAATTAGAAAGTTAAACATGCTAGCATCAAAAGCTTTGGTAAGAAGATCTGCAACATTTTGGTCTGTGTGAATCTTGATCACTTGTATCAACTTCTTCTCATATGAATCTCTGATGAAATGGTGCCTTATCTCTATGTGCTTGGTTTTGGAGTGAAACACTGGATTCTTCACAATATAGATTGTACTTTCATTATCAATGTAGATTTTGGTGTTCATGAAATTGAATCCATAGTCAAGCATCTGATTTTGGATCCATAACACCTATCCACAACAGTTAGCAGCAGCAACATATTCTGCTTCAGTTGTTGAGTTGGCTACTATAGTCTGCTTCTTACATTGTCATGAAATCAATCTTTTGCCAAGAAATTGACAAACTCCAGTTGTGGATTTCCTGTTAAGACTAGCTCCAACATAGTCACTATTAGAAAAAGCTTCCAAGTTAAATGGTGAATCTCTAGGATACCAAAGGCCCAATTTAGGTTGACCTTTTAAGTATCTAAAGATCCTCTTCACAGCATTAAAGTGTGACCTTTTTGGAGTAACTTAGAACCTTGCACAAGCACAAATAGAAAACATTATGTTTGGTCTAGAAGTTGTTAAGTACATCAATGATCCAATCATTGATCTATATAAATAAACATCCACATCCTCAGCTTCTTTATCTTTTATCAATGCCTTGTTTGTCTCCATTGGAGTGCTTGCTGTCTTTA
>BQNB010076313.1:22500-31192 GCA_026074375.1 Tanacetum coccineum | reverse complement strand
AACGCAGTTTTGACAACTTGTCTCACAACTCACTTTTGATCCACTTTCAATTGCTTACAATCCAAGAGGCCTAATTTTAGGGAAAATAGACTCAAAGGGCTTAATCATAGGCTCCGGAAAATCTAGAAAAGCTTTTATAATGACCAAGTTATGGTACTCACAAGTCCGCTAGATGACCTTTTCACATCTCGGACTCCCTAAAGTACCTTGACGTAAAACGACGTTCCGGACAACTTTTTAGTTTTGGCCGAGACCCGAAAATCGACAGAAATGGACGAAAACGCCCTTGCATCAGGTCTGATGCAGTTTGTACAAAATGAAAAACCCAGGTTTTGCCTTAGCATTTAGACCCATTTTTACTTGATTTTAGACTCAACCGACCTCGCGAGGCAGTAAAACGGCCATCCGAACAACTTTCGTGTTTTGGCCGAAAGCCGAAACAGACTAGAAAGTTACGAAAATACCCCTTCAAAATTCTGTCAGCAACCATTTATACCCAAAAACTGAAATTTTAACAAAATTTTTCCTAGTTTCATATCGCCATAAAAACTTCGTTTTTAAGAGTTGGAAGCTCAAATTTTTATCACACGATCATTATAACAACCACCACCACACTAATCTCTTAAATCTCAGTTTACAACAACGCTCATCTCGCTAATTTAGGCCTAAACTTTCTGGTCTAATTGAGGGTTATAAAACCCTATCAAATCTCAAATTTTTCGCATCAAACACACTTCCACTATGCTCGAACTAACCTATCACTCCTAATAAATCACCAAATTTACCAACATCATCAAAACCTCAACATATAACTTAATCCATGGATTCTTAAACATGATCAATACACATGCAAACATATATAAAAGTAAAACATGAAAAAGGAAAAAAATTAAAGAACTCACATTGCTAAATCAATTGAAAGAAAATCAACAATATCAAACCCTTGTGGGTTTGATATTCGGCCGAACCCCAAAGCAACAAGAGAAGACCCAAAAACTTTAATTAACCTCACCCCACTTGTTTAAACACACTAGCAATCAACCCCTTGATGATCTTCTTGCACCTAATTACATCAAAACTCAAAAATTAAAATTTTAATAAAAATCAAAACTTGAGAAATCTTGATGCATGGTGAATTTTAATGGGAAAGATTGATGGGGTTTTATGTAGGAATGATATTAGAGTAGGATGGAAGTGATTTAGTGGAGATTTGATGATGGTGATGGTGGGTTCTTGTGGTGTAGCTCGAACAGTAGAGAAAGAGGGAGATGGAGTCTATATTTTTTTTTATCGACATAAGTGTAAGTGTGCGTGTTATTCGGTTATTAAATGGTGTTGGAGTGGGCTTTTATAAAGAAATTTTTATAAAGGGGGAACTTGGGCTTGGGTTATATAAAAAATATTATGGAGTGTTTGGTTTTTGGTTTTGTTGGAGAAAATACAAATATAAGGGTGTGTTTGGTTTAGGATTTAGTAGGAGTAAAATATAATAAGGGGGTGTTTAGTTTCTAGTTTTGATGGAGCCTAAAACAATTAAAGAGGGTGTTTGGTTTATATGTTATGTTTATAAATTATATTTTTTATTTATTTTTCTAAAATACTTATTCCACAATATTAAAATTTGTAAAAATACTATTTTGACGCTGTTTCGACTAAACGCGGATAAAAGTCAAAAGTATTAAAATGAAAGATGAATAAGCTTTCGAAGCTAAAATATGGAGTTTGTCGATTTCTCAAATGCTAAAGCGGATAAATATCTAAATCACGCCGCACAAATAATTAAAATTGATGATTTTTATCAAGTCGAGCAAAAAGAATAAAAAAAAATAATTTCAACAAAAATTAGAAAATACAAATAGGGCTCGGTCTAAACATTGATCTTAAATTCGGGTTGTTAAAATAAAGGCTTAAAAGACCTAAGCATTTTAATACAAAAAAGCCCAATTCCACTTAACAGCCCAACCGTATGGCTGTTAAGTCCATTACACCTCTAGTCCCTAAACCATTTCACCCTTAGTCCTAACAACTTACACCGTTAGTCCTTAACACTAACAGTCATTAACCCAAATCTATTAAATATAAACAAAACCAAAACCCGCCAAATCACTATTCCCCTTTCCCTTCCAAAATACCCTGCACCACGACAAACCCTTTCAACCCTACTCTTAACCCCCCTCCCCTCCCCCAGAAGAGGACAAGCCACGATGGCAATCATATGAAGGATTATTGGACAAAATCAATCAAGGGTTGCTATGAGAGATCAAAGAAGCACAAGTGGAAATCAAAGGCTAAGATTGAAGGCTTGGAGAACACTCTCCCATCCCTCTCACAGAAGAAACACACCTCAAGACCTAGATGCTTCTCAAGACTAATATAAATAGGGCCATTAGGGCAGCATCTTAAGGAGTTTTTATCTAGTTTTTAATAGCTTATTTATTGTATTTCTTAGCTTATCCTAGTTTAAAATCAGCTTATTGTAACTTTTCTTTAAGTATTGTAAACGTTTTAAGTATTAATGAAATTTTGAGTTTTTATGTTAACATCTGTTTTCCTTATGCTAATGAATTAATATGTTTGAAAATGGTCTAATAAGCTAAATAAGCTCTTGTTTAATCTGTTTTATTAAAGCCTTACAAACTGTTAAGTGTTTAAGAAAAGTTCACTAAAAAAATCACCCCTCAAAGTACCACAGCTTATTTGGAAGAAAAGCCAATTCTGGAAGGGCTTTTAAGACCACACTAGCTTATCTATGATAAGCTAGAGCTTGTTGAATAGCTCTAAGAGCCTTTTATACCCTTATTTAAGCAAAGGGCCTTGTAAGTTTTTAGTTTACTCTTCAAGTTATGTTTTATCATAAATAGAAATGATATCTTATTATGTAATAAAAAAGCACAATTTAATAATATATATCTACAACACTTACGGGTCTGGTCTTCCTCCTCATCGTCCTCGAGCAAATTCATCGTGGCTCTTTTCGCCATTCGTTTACCCTTACGGTTACGGTGAACGTTTTAAAAAAAAATTACCAACTAAAAACTTTTTTTTCGTACGTTATAAAAAATAACCAAGTAAAATAACGTACGAAAACGTATAAAAATTACTGTCCAGTATTTCATTTTGAGTTGTCCCAAAATAATTATTCTCTTTCAAAAATAGATAGAGAATTAATTTAGTTTGAGTTTATCACATTACCCTCACTTGAGGTTATTATTACAAAAAGTTTTAATTAATTAAGAATAAAGTAAAACTAACATTCGGTTAGAAAAAGTAAAAATTAACAACAGTAAATAAATGCATTTTTTTTAAACTGTGTTATTTGGTTAATTAACACTAATTTTGTAGACTAGTAGAGTAACACTGCATCAGAAATAACACAAAAAGCAAATAACTAAAATAAAAAAAAAATGGTACAATTTTATTAAGAATATCTATCGATGTGTATTAAATAAAATATAATTTAATCATAATTTAATTGGTGTTACCACATTATAATTTAAAATTCAATGCAAGACCACGAATTAACAGAACGCTCAAATAGGAACATAGCCATCGAGGTACTGTTTATATCGGGTAGAATTTTAGTAAAACCCGAAATATTTATCATATGTTTAAGAATCCATGTACTAGAGTCACTTAAAGTACCACTTCACATATTTACTTGAAATTCTATCATTTTTAACTAGTCCGTTAACCACACCTTAAAAGGGGATACCAAGCGTTCGAATAAACGGTTTCTCCTTCTATATCTTACCCACAATACAATTTAATTATAAACCTCAGTAGCTTTCCTCAAAATCATAGCCAATTCTAACCATTTTTTTAAAAATGCGCTAACGCAACGTACCCCAAAACAGGGTCTGCTGGACTTTGCAAAAGTTGGACAGTAGCAGACCCTCTAAAAAAATTTATAAAAATCTAAAAAAATTACAGTAGCTCACATATATCATGGACATTCTCCAGTACAAATTTCGTAGAAAAATATTAATTTTTGACCCGCCTGCACAACACATCTTTACAACTGAAATTCGGACACAGAATACGCAGTTTTGACAACTTGTCTCACAACTCACTTTTTGAGTCCGACTTTCCAATTTGCTTACAATCCAAATGCCTGAAATTATGGAAAATAGACCTCAAAGGGCATATCATAGGCTCAGGAAAATCTAGAAAAGCTTTTTAAGATTGACCTAGTTATTGGTACTCCACAAGTCGACTCAAAAATTCTGCTCAAAACGAAACTAGTGCCTAAACTTTACACTTCCCTATTCCCAAATTTCTAATACGACTTAACTTAACTTTTTTTTTATAGTTAGGATCCCGATCTTGTACCAAAAAAAAAACCGAAGCTACGGTACGTGTCTACTAACATTCTTTTTTTTAGGGGTTTAAAACTTCAGATTATAACACTTTGACATTAGCCGAACAAAACCTTAGTTTTTCTTCCCAAATCTTAGAACTTCATTTAACCCATCCCCGACTAATAAATGTATATTAAAGAAAAATATATTCATTTTGACCCGTAATCAAAATTTATATTCTAACAACCGAACAAAAGCAAATAACAACTAAACTTATTAGTTGAAAAATTAGTTATACTTAATTAATAATTATTACGTCGAAAAACACCGTCGACAAATATAAACAAATATTGCCAATGGACTTTTAAATAAATATTTCCTAATCAGACCCGTTCAAAATCACCCCCTAGATGACATTCAGAAAAACATCTCGTGACTCTAAAGTAGCCTTAACGTAAGAACGACGTTCCGGAACAATTTTTTAGTTTTGGCCGAGACCCAAAATCGACAGAAATGGACCAAACGCCTTGGCATCAAGGTTCTGATTGCAGTTTTGTACAAAATGAAAAACCCAGGTATTGCCTTAGCCGTTTGACCCATTTTTTTACTTGATTGTAAGACTCAACCGACCTCGCTATGCATAAAACGGCCATTCCGAACAACTTTCGTGTTCTGGCGAAAAGCCGAAACAGACTAGAAAGTTAACGAAAAAACCCCTTTTCAAAATATCTGGTCCAGCAACCATTTATACCCAAAAACTGAAATTTTAACAAAATTTTTCCTAGTTTCATATCGCCATAAAAACTTCGTTTTTAAGAGTTGGAAGCTCAAATTTTTACCACACGATCACTATAATAACCTCTACCACCCTAAACTATAAAATTTCAGTTTACAACATTTCTCAATTTGCTAATTTAGGCTTAAACTTTCTGGTCTAATTGAGGGTAATAAAACCCTATCAAATCTCAAATTTTTGCATCAAACACACTTCCACTAGCCACGAACTAACTATCACCCTAATAAATCACCAAATATTACCAATAATGTATCAGAAACCTCAACATATAACTTAATCCATGGATTCTTAAACATGATCAATACACATGCAAACACATATAAAAGTAAAACATGAAAAAGGAAAAAAAAAATTAAAAAACTCACATTGCTAAATCAATTGAAAGAAAATCAACAATATCAAACCCTTGTGGGTTTGATATTCGTCCGAACCCCAAAGCTACAAGAGAAGACCCAAAAACTTTAATTAACCGCACCTCACTTGTTTAAAAACACTAGCAATCAACCCCTTGATGATCTTCTTGCACCTAATTACATCAAAACTTAAAAATTAAAATTTTAATAAAAATCAAAACTAGAGAAATCTTGATGCATGGTGAATTTTAATGGGAAAGATTGATGGGGTTTTATGTAGGAATGATATTAAAGAGTAGTGAATGGAGTGCTTTTAGTTGGAGATTTAAGATGGGTGAGGGTTCTTGTTGTGAAGCTCGAACAGTAGAGAAAGATGGAGAGGGAGTCTTTTAATATTTTATCGACTAAGAGTAAGTGTGTGTGTTATTCGGTTATTAAATGGTGTTGGAGTGAGCTTTTATAAAGAAATTTTTATAAAGGGGAAACTTGGGCTTGGGTTATATAAAAAAATATTATGGAGTGTTTGGTTTTTTTGGTTTTGTTGAAGAAAATACAAATATAAGGGTGTGTTTGGTTTAGGATTTAGTAGGGAGTACAATATAATACGGGGGGTGTTTTGGTTTCTAGGTTTTTGATGGAGCCAAAATAATTAAAATGATGGTGTTTGGGTTTATAATTTTTATAGTTTTAAAAATTTTATTTTTATAATTTTATTTTTTCAAAAATACTTAATCCACAATATTGTTTTAAAACACGGAAGGATTTAAATATTAAAAAATTGTAAAAGAAATACTATGTTTGACCGCGGTTTTCGGCCACAAACGCGAATAAAATATGAAAAATTAATAAAAATAAAATAAAATAAGCTCTCATGGCTAAATTATGAAATTGTCGATATCTCGAACGCTAAAATGAATAAAGTCCAAATCACGACTCGAAAATAGCTAAAACGACGATTTTCATTAAAACGGCTAAAAACAAAATAATAAATTCCTTAAAAAATTGAAGTGGAATTTAGAGCTCGGTTAAAATGTTGACCGTAAAATACGAGATGCTACAGTTTCAACCATAGTGAGTTATCTACATGGCATGAAGAGGTCTAAGATCCTAGACCTTTTCATAATTTAATGCATATGTATTTCAAATTTTTATAAAAGATTCATGCATAGTGGTATGAGGTTTATAATATCAAAAGGTTTATAAATTAATGATTTGACATGTTATAAACCTATTGAAAAGCTTCACCATTGTGGATGCTCTTAGCCCGTCACCATTAAGTAAAAACCGCCATGTCACCCTTTTTAACCGGTAATAAACCTTTTTGATTTATTTTGTTTCCACGTACGTTCCATCTCACTAATTTAATTTCCACATCAGTTTTTACCTACCCTAATAAATTTTCTAACCTAACTTTATAATCAACACAATAAGTCCAAATCACACAGTTAAAATCCATTTCCCCTAATTTCACCAACATAAATCCTAATTTGATTAACGATCAATACAGTTAATTGTTTCAATCCAAGTTAAGCATGAGTAAAGGTAATGTTAAGAATGACTATGAATAAGTTTGATTATGTTTGTAAATTATGTAATTTAATACTAACTCTTTCTAACCTAATTTCCTGTAAAAAGGATAAAAATCGTGTTTTTACAGTCAACTTAAAAATCGTGTTTTAACTCAAATTTAATGTATTTTTATGTTATCTAAAAAAGTTTGTATTTAATAATTACACACTGACCTCTATCAAATGGACATTGATTAACAACACCCATAAAAAATAACTAACTTTAAAGACCCTTAACATATATTAAGTCTTGTTAAAACCGTTATGTGGTTTAGCATATATCAACATTTTGAGAATTTATAACATGTAAGTGTTAGACGATTAGATTATAGTCTAAACTTAATTTTGGGCTTGGATCTGTTAGGTTTAGGGTTAGTTAGTTTACTCTTCAAGTTATGTTTTATCATAAATAGAAATGATATCTTATTATGTAATAAAAAAGCACAATTTAATAATATATATCTACAACACTTACGGGTCTGGTCTTCCTCCTCATCGTCCTCGAGCAAATTCATCGTGGCTCTTTTCGCCATTCGTTTACCCTTACGGTTACGGTGAACGTTTTAAAAAAAAATTACCAAATAAAAAACTTTTTCATCCGTACGTTATAAAAAATAACCAAGTAAAATAACGTAAGAAAACGTATAAAATACTGTCCAGTATTTCATTTTGAGTTGTCCCAAAATAATTATTCTCTTTCAAAAATAGATAGAGAAATAAAAGTAGTTTTGAGTTATCACATACCCTCCACATGAGGCTTTATTACAAAAAGTTTTAATTAATTAGATAAGAGTAAAACTATCATTCGGTTAAAAAGTAAAAAATTAAAAACAGTAATAAATGCATTTTTTTAAACTGTGTATTTTTGTTTATGAACACTAATTTTGAGACGAAGAGAGTAACACTCTTTAATAATAACTACAAAAGAATAACTAAAATAAAATAAAAAATGGTACAATGTTTATTAAGTAGAGCGATCGATGTGTATTAATTAAAATATAATTAATCATAATTTAATTGGTGGGACTCATTTAATTTAAATTCATTGCAAGACACGAATTACAGAAAGCTAAAAAGAGGGAACACAGCCATCGAGGTAATTTATTTCGGTAGATTTAGTAATACCCGTAATATTATCATATGTTTAAGAATCCATGTACTAGAGTCACTTAAAGTACCACTTCCATATTTTCTGAAATTCTATCAGTTTTTACTAGTCGTTAACCACACTTAAAGGGATACCAAGCGGTCGAATAAGACGTTCTCCTTCTATATCTACCCACATATACATGTTATTAAACCTCAGTAGCTTTCCTCAAAATCATAGCCAATTCTAACCATTTTTTAAAAATGCGCTAACGCAACGTACCCCAAAACAGGGTATGCTGGACTTTGCAAAAGTTGGACAGTAGCGGACCCTCTAAAAAAATTTATAAAAATCTAAAAAAATTACAGTAGCTCACATATATCATAGACATTCTCCAGTACAAATTTCGTAGAAAAATATTAATTTTTGACCCGCCTGCACAGCACATCTTTACAACTGAAATTCGGACACAGAATACGCAGTTTTGACAACTTGTCTCACAACTCACTTTTGATCCACTTTCAATTTGCGTTCACAATCCAAAGCCTAATTTTTATGGAAAATAGACTCAAAGGGCTTAATCATAGGCT
>BQNB010076313.1:0-15000 GCA_026074375.1 Tanacetum coccineum | reverse complement strand
TCGTAGAAAAATATTAATTTTTGACCCACCTGCACAGCACATCTTTACAACTGAAATTCGGACAAAGAAAACGCTGTTTTGAGAACTTGTCTCACAACTCACTTTTGATCCACTTTCAATTGCTTACAATCCAAGAGGCCTAATTTTATGGAAAATAGACTCAAAGGGCTTAATCATAGGCTCCGGAAAATCTAGAAAAGCTTTTAAGATGACCAAGTTATGGTACTCACAAGTCGACTCAAAATTCTGCTCAAAACGACTAGTGCAGAATTTGACACTTACCCTTTCCCAAATTTCTAATGGACTTAACTTATTTGTTTTTGAGAGTTAGGATCCGATTCTTATACCGAAACGAAGCTACGGACGGTGTCTACTACATTCTTAGGTTAAAACTCAGTTTATAACACTTTAAATTAGCCGAACCAAACCTTAGTTTTCTGCCCAAATTTTATACTTCATTTAACCCATCCCGACTAATATATGTATTTTATGAAAATTATTCATTTTGACCCGTAATCAAAATTTAGATATCTAGACACGAACAAAAGCAAACAACTAACTTATTAGTTGAAAATTTAGTTTTACTTATTATATTTTACGTCGTAAAACACTCGTCGACTAATTTAAACAAATTTTGCCATATTGACTTTTATATATATATTCCTAAATCTGACCCGTTCAATACGACCCGCTAGATGACATTTTCACATCTCGGACTCTAAAGTACCTTGACGTAAAACGACGTTCCGGACAACTTTTTAGTTTTGGCCGAGACCCGAAAATCGACAGAAATGGACCAAAACGCCCTTGCATCAGGTCTGATGCAGTTTGTACAAAATGAAAAACCCAGGTTTTGCCTTAGCCGTTAGACCCATTTTTACTTGATTTTAGACTCAACCGACCTCGCGAGGCAGTAAAACGGCCATCCGAACAACTTTCGTGTTTTGGCCGAAAGCCGAAACAGACTAGAAAGTTACGAAAATACCCCTTCAAAATTCTGTCAGCAACCATTTATACCCAAAAACTGAAATTTTAACAAAATTTTTCCTAGTTTCATATCGCCATAAAAACTTCGTTTTTAAGAGTTGGAAGCTCAAATTTTTACCACACGATCACTATAACAACCTCTACCACCCTAAACTATAAAATTTCAGTTTACAACATTTCTCAATTTGCTAATTTAGGCTTAAACTTTCTGGTCTAATTGAGGGTTATAAAACCCTATCAAATCTCAAATTTTCGCATCAAACACACTTCCACTATGCTCGAACTAACCTATCACTCCTAATAAATCACCAAATTTACCAATATCATCAAAACCTCAACATATAACTTAATCCATGGATTCTTAAACATGATCAATACACATGCAAACATATATAAAAGTAAAACATGAAAAAGGAAAAAAAATTAAAGAACTCACATTGCTAAATCAATTGAAAGAAAATCAACAATATCAAACCCTTGTGGGTTTGATATTCGGCCGAACCCCAAAGCTACAAGAGAAGACCCAAAAACTTTAATTAACCTCACCTCACTTGTTTAAAAACACTAGCAATCAACCCCTTGATGATCTTCTTGCACCTAATTACATCAAAACTTAAAAATTAAAATTTTAATAAAAATCAAAACTTACATCAAAACTTAAAAATTAATATTTTTTCTTCTAGCTAAGAATTGTATCTGGATAATGTACATGATATATGTGATCAACTGTAATTTTTTCTAGGATTTTTATAAAATTTTTTTTTTAGAGGTTTCTTGCTACTAGTCAACTTTTGGCAAATGTCCAGCAGACACTATTTTGGGGTACGTGCAATTAGCGCATTTTTAAAAAAAGGTGTAGCATTGGCTATGATTGTATAGGAAATCTACTGAGGTTTAACAACATGTTATAAGTGGTAGATATAAAGGGAGAACGTATTATTCCCGAACCGCTTTATATCTCTTTTAAAGTGTTGTTCCGACTAGTAAAAACCGATGAAATTCAGAAAATATTGGAGGGGGGTACTTCAAGTGACTTTAGGGCGGGAAACCATGAGGATTATTAGCTAGTCACATTAGGATTCTTAAACATAAGATAATAATACAATGAGGCCATGTGTATAAAATAAGTAATTGGTTTCTTTTATCATATTTTACATTACATAATATAGTATGAATTTTAATCACGGCGCCTACTAATTAGGGAGTTCGGTTGATTGTTGACAACTAACTACGTTCTTCTTTGTTTTGGATATTATCTTGATCACTAACGCGTATCCACGGTGAGTTCAAGCCCCACTTTTTCTCTTTAATGGTTTTTCATAACTATTTACGGGGTGAGAGATTACCATGCTCATTTTACAAATTGATTTCTACTACATATGCGTTAAATGACTATTTTTACTATACTAATACTTGCTTACTAACATAAAATTTTAAATGACATGATGATTTACATAAGCACTTACTAAGTTTGATTAGCTAGCATGTTTATTTTTTTACCTTCGGACACAAGTGTGTTTCAAACTGTATGCTATGCCAGATATTTAATGCCTGATATTATGCCTAAGTACCTTCTTCACTGCCACTTAAAGTCCCCTTGTTTAACATGTAAACCGTCAGTTGCTAGTGTATGAGCGCTAGTGTTTGTGGATAGATCTAACGGACTGACAATCCCCACCTTACTTTGGGGTCACAAGCGACTCATGGTGCAAATTGAACATTTGAGGTATTAACCTCTATGTGAAGTTAGGCAGAACAAACCTACTTTATGTGGGGCATTCCAAATCTGTGATATAAGTACGGATAAGGTTTCGGAGGTCATGAGCTTAGTGCAATAATATATACTTAGACTTGGTGAATTGGTTTTCTCTTGTCTACAATACTTGTTTGATGTACGAATACGTACTAAGTCCACCCATTACTTAAGTCTTGTGGTCCCACTTATTAAATACTACTTGATTTACTAAACCACGAGGGCCCGATTGTTTGCTACTGGATTTCATAAATAATACTTTGAAATGTTTGTACGCCACTTTTCTTACTGTAAGTATTACTTGATTATTTCAAAATACAGCTTTTACATAAACAATGAATTCACACCAACATTATTGTTTGACGGTTTTTGCATGAATTTTTCTCAGGTTATATTCTTGCTAGCTGAGCAATGGGAGCATTCGAGTCGCGTGAATCAAAACTTTAAGGACTTGATTTTCTTCACATTCGATAATTGTTTTTTTTAAATATACAAATGAGTCATGTTTGAACTCTTGTAATTTTTGTTAAAATCAATAACCAATCATACTTGAAAACAACAGAATCAAAATTTTAAATTTACTATATTCTAATCAAACAATGAGTATAACAGACCTAATTAATTACCTTTATAATAACATAAAAACAGCGTAAATAAATAAATAGGATTCTCACCATTCAAATGAGCAACGAATCAATCACTCTTGTCAATTTGGGAACTGGGTTTCTTGACCGGAAATGCAATTTGGATGTTTTGTTGGAGCTCCAAATCTGGGATAAGTAAAAAATAAAGTGGGCCATCAATGCATTATTTTTATTTTATTTTTAATTTAAAAACAACAATCTAAACATTACTTCTCAAGTTCTCAGCAATGTTTTGAAACCGGTTCTGATCGAAAAACGGGTCAAATTGAATCGGGTTTATATTTTCGAAACTCGGTTAGACCTGCCGGGTTTGAAGTGACCCGAGTCAACCCGATTCTTGAGACCCGACCAGGTTTTGATTTTTTTCTTGTTTTTTTACAAATAAAGCAATTTAAATATATATATTTGCGACGTAACTTTATTTTTACATGTTATATATATGGTTTTTAGACTTCATATATGAAATATTCATGATTTATATATATAATTTTTTTGTATTATTGCAAATATATAAAAAAAATTCTTTTTATGGAAAACCGGGTTGACCCGATGGCCGAAAAGATTCAACCGGTAACCTAGTGACTCGACCGGGTCGATTAGAGACCCGGTACTCAAAACATTTCTTCTCATGTTCAAAATAAAAATGAGAGGATCCTAATCTAATCAGATAGAATATGTAGAGCTCGTGCTTTTAAAAAAAAGTTACATCTTTAATCTACAATTATGAAATAATAGCAATATAGTTCAGTTGAGATCAATATAGACCTAAAATTTAGGGGGTGTTTGGGATTGCTTATTCAGAATAGATTATACGTTTTAAAAACGAATAATCAAATAATCAGCTGTTACAAAACGTGGTTTTGAAAAATAGTGTTTGGATTTGATTATGTTGTTTGATATCGTAATAATCAGATAATTATCTTTTTGAATGTTTGGCAAATCAGATTACTTAAGATTTAAACATATAAAATGACAAAAAGAGACATTTGGTTTTTAAAAAGCAAGCATATATGATGAACTAGGAATGGTTTTATGCCGTGCTAAGCACGGCCCACGATGTTTATATATAAGGTTTTGTGAGTCGATAAATGTTAGCAGACAAGAAATTTAAAAGTTGGTTAATCGAACGAATGTTACACGATTAGTTATATAACATGTGTATCACAAATAGAGGAAGTGTGTTTTGTGTTGTGTGATAAGTTCCAGCAGTATAAGAAAAAGTGTTGATAATATTTTCCTATGACATTGAATGGTACCTTATGCTCTAACTCTTTTAGTCAGCTTGATATATTATCTATTTTACTTACCTAGCATTGGCGTATAATTGTTTTCGACATATAATTTGTTTTTAAATGTGTAAAGGAAAGCGTATTTCAAAGTTGTAACCTTTTTAGCGTATGAATTTTGAACTTGAGCATATTGAGGAAAGTTCAATCGATATTCATATTTTTCTTAAAAAACTTAATAAACAAATTCTAATAATCCATTTATTCATCAAATTAAAAAAAAATCATACTTTCATCTTTTAAAGAAAATTAAATATCTCAAAAACTTTTAATCATGACGCAAAACAAATCATACCATCAGAACGAGCATTAAATCATCTATCTATAAAGAGGAACTCCTATATGCTTTCTACGAACTTATTTTGAATTTCTTTGTGAGCATCGAAATTTACGTCATGAAAAATTACATGTGATTTATAAAATCAAAGTTGATTTGTTACTTTAAAAATAAAACCACATATGTGTGACGAAAATCATATGTGATTTGTGATATCACACATGATTTTAAAAAAACGAATCACATGTGATCTTTCTAATCGCAAATTTAAACATAAAAAATATTTCGAAAAAAATTCGTCGAAACTACTTAAAAATTCATCTCTCTCAAATTGTTAACAACACGTAGCATGATACGTGTCTCTCCAACCTCTCCTCCCTCCACTCTCTTGATTCATCTCTCTCTGGATTCACCTCCATCTTAGATCTATTGCATCTCTCTCTCTCTCTAAAACACATATTTGAGATCTATGTTTTTTGGTGTGGTGTGGGTGTTTTGCATCTCGCCGGAAAAATATGGGTGCCACCTGAGTTTCACTCCTGATGGTCCAGAACAGTACACACACATGAATTAGGGTTTCGATTTTGGGGTTTTTTTAGTTGATGAAGATGAAGGAAAAAATTGCTACAATAAAAATTAAGGTACGTTTTTCTTTATACCTAATTTATGTGTATTAATTAATTTGGGGTTTTTATTGATCTAATTGAATTGGGTAAATGGGGATTTGGATTATATTATACAAGGGTGTTGTAAAAATTAGTTCTTGATTGAGTTTTGATGTTTATGCAAAAGATTAGTTAAATGCTAAAAATATGTGAAATCTATACTGCGTTTTATTCGTGTATTGCTGATGTGGGTAGTTTGGTTATGTATCTGCGTAAAAGATTGCTTAATGGTTTAATTGATATTCAATAGTGAATAGTTTTTTTTACTGTTCTCGGTGATTGATGGGATGTTGGTGTTTTGTTTTGTAGGGGTGAGTTGCAGCCATGGCGGCTGCTTTCTGTTGCTCCTATTTTTGCAAACCTGAGCCTCATTTTTATCCGATATATGGGGGAATACGGTTTGATGGTGTTTGAAAAGCCGTTGCTAGCCATGTTTGGGTAGGCCAGCCGCAACGGTTTGCGATTAGATCTTGAATCTTTAGTTTTTGTGATTGGAAAAGTAACCATTTGATATGAATGAGTTAAGATGTTGATAAGTGGAGATAAAGATCGTGACTCAAAAGAAGCAATTTGTGAAATAAGAATGACCCGTGGTTGTACAACAGAAACCTCTTCACAAAAACCCCGGGACCCAAGAAAACCTCCCAAAACCTACCAAAACCCTTCCCGAATTTGCACCGGGTGGAAAAAACCCGCGCTTTCCTGATTATGTAGTTGCATTACGTGGACTATGAATTCCGAATGCAACTAATTTGTGTGTTTGGAAAAGTTTTTTTTAGTTGATGGTGTGTTAAGGGTGTTGTTAGCATGTTTGGCTAACCGAGTAGTGGCAGGAGCTGTGATGTTTCACCCCCCCCCCCCACCCCCCTTCCCCCCCCCCCCCACGGCATCCCAATGAAGATGCGACCATCCGTTAATCTTGCGGGGCGACCTATTAAGGTCGCAGCAGACTGGCGGAACGTGGTCCCATTCAATATGTTGTTAGCCTGAGCCTCCTATACGATGATTCGCAGATGCTTATCGCATCCTTTGCGATTCTGCCGTAATGGCTGATTGCTTTATGTGTGGGTTTGTAAAGCGGTTTTTGCTTTATGTGATGCTCCTTTGTGGCATCTAACTTATGCCCATTCGGACTATGCTGGTGTAATCTTGAATGTTACGGTTGTTTGTGGTTTGCGTGTTTTAACACGCACGTGTTTGGGAAAACAGATAATGAGGATTTTTACAGACCATAATATTTTGCCACACTTAGAATTTTTGGGTGGTTGCAATGCTTAACACCCGATAGCAAAGTTTTCTCAATCCACATTCACAATATGAAAACCAAACACACCGACACTTTTTTCCAGGTTCGTCATAAACAAATAGCACATAACTCATGAGATTGTTAACAGTAAATAAGGCGATGATGATAGAACAGTTTACTACGGCGTAGTTTATCCCGCATCATACTCTTGGCCCGCAGATCACAACACACGAAGTGTGATTTGCAGCCATGTTTGGTGTTTGGCAACCGCTAACCCAATTGTATACGTAAATCTGAGCCTCACATTTTTACTGTCGCATCCTAATAGATCGTTTAATAAAAACAACGCTCAATTTATATTTTCGACCGAAGATGTCAAGGTTTGTAACATTTCTCCTTAATTATATTGTTTCGTCTTTATCTACTTTTCATTGTTTGATGTAAATTGTGGTCTTGACTTATGTTTCGGTAGGAAAAAAGCCGAGAAGAAGAGAAAGTAAAGGCCTTCTAATGTATACGGCGAACGAAAAGCAGTTCGTGTCAAAATAGCTACGGAGGTAAGGAATGAGGTAATATAGTTATTTTTTTCTTGAAAAATAAGATTTTTTTTACGTATTTATGTACTTCAGACTGTAATCTAATAGTGTCGTGTTGTTCCATTGCAGGTTCAACTATAACAGAAGGTGAAATAGGAGGCGGACCAGTTTTGGCAATGGAGGGCCTATCCAAGCAACAATTGATGCGAGTAAAATACCAAACTTTACTTTTTATAGTACGGAAATTTGAATGGACTCATGTGTATCTAAACTAATTGGTTTTGGTTTTTAAATTAGTGCGTCTGCTGCTGCACATTCAGCTTGGGAGCGGCTAAGGCCCTTAGCAGCTGATAGTGTTGCAACAATACCAGAACCTGAAACAATTAAGGTACCCAGATCAGTAAAATATAGGGGTAGTAAAATGAAGGATACTTAATTACTATTGAAAAGATTAGGATTTTAACAAACATTTTGCAGGAAAATTTAAGCTTCAGGTTCTGTTGGTAATAGCTTCAGTTCTTTGTTGGGTTTTGCAGGTCCGTTTTATGACCTTTTAGTTATAACAAACAAAGGTTAAAAGAGATGATGAAATTCCTTAGGTTTTGTATGTATCAAGTATGTTCCCAAACACCGTCTCAGATAATGAGAGCCAGCTTTTTTGCATCCCTTTTTGAACCAATTAGTAATCATGTAACCAAAACTATTTTCAATATGCCTAAACACTAGAAACTGCAATTATTTGATAATTACCCATAGTATAGGATCGTTTCATCTATTCGCATACTACACAAGCGATATCATATCAGGAGTTATGCATAATAATTTTACTATATGATGCCTTTTCATGATAGTTCAAAACAAGTTTTCAGGCTCGAGGTAACTTGATTCAACACTCAGTTGGTCCCGTCGTCTTTTGGTTTCTGTTTTGGTCAGATTTGCATTCTAAGTGACGGATTGTATTGATTTGTATGTACCTCTGAGATTAACTTTTTGAATCCATGGCACATGTTTTTCTATTGCTATGTGCGTTAATTGGGTTTTAGCCGAGTTAGTAAAGTAGAATGGCTTGGTGTTGTAGTGCACCACAGATTGTACATAGTATACTGTAAGCCGTTGTAAGCAGGTTGATAGTTGCTTATGTCTAACCAGATAAGTAGGTTGAAATTAGCAATTCCAAATGGCCCCTAAGCATATAGTTTATGATGGATTTTGCATCAGCTGCTTTTAAACCATTCAAGACCATTTGTGCTTGAACTAATCTAAAAGTGACATCACAAAAATAGCGGTATTAAATGAAATTGCAAGGACGTCGTGAAAAGTATTAAAAATGGAGCAGCGCAGCTTTGGTCAACAGAACATGAATTTTTTTTAGTTTAGGTTGCTTTAAAAATTGTTACTTACACTCCACCAAACGCATTCTTTATTTCCTTTCCTTAATTTGTGCATTTGAGATTCAGTTCGTGTTACAGTGCATACATAATCAGAGAGCTGCGGTTCTATATTGTTCTTATGAGGGAACCGCTGTAACATTGAATGCAAAACTGGTAAATCTGCTTCGTAGGAGCTCATAACCCTTTAACCACAAAAAAAAAGGGGGGGTTCTAATACCCTTATATCAACAGTGTTACATATTCCATGAATCCACAACATCATCTACCGACTCGAACAAACATACACCAAATCCATTATCTCAACACTAACACAATACATAAAAAAATATACCTAACAACATTCTAAGCAAGATCAACAGAGATTAAGGTCGGCGTTGAAGAAATCACCCACGAAACCTAACAACAGCCCGGATGAGCTTTATCACGATGAACAACCAACATCAAAGATGTTAAAGAAGAAGATGACATGCTGACTGAAAGACAGTCCGAGCTCTGATGATGATGAAGGATGACAATGGATGGTGACCACCAACCCAGGTTTCTTAACATCTTTTTTCTTTATGTTTTTAATCAGATATTTGTATTTGCTTTTGGAAGGTGTTTTATTTTTATCGGCGCGTTTATATATCTAACTATACACCTTAATAGTTGTTTTTGAGCTTATTTTGAATCTTTTCCTGCTTATATAAGTTAATTAGGTTTGAAACTTTTTGGGCATTATTTAATTTTATCAGGTTCTAAATAAACAGTATAAGTCGAAAAGTTTTAAAATAAGCCACATAAAGCAGGCTTATGAAACATAAACTCAAAATCAAATCAGCTATAAGCTGGCTTTATAAGCAGAAACAAACACCCCCTTAATGTCTGCTTTAGAAATGACGTAGTTTTAGGATTATTTAGTTGTTTCGCTTTTTTTACATATAAAAGTAGGATTTACAGAATTGCTTTTAAATTATAATCAGAAGTAGGAAAAACATTTTGATTGAGACCAAAAAGCTCCAAGTAGTATTACGCATATTTTAAGCAAACATTCCACAAGAGGTTGAATGCTTATTTTTGTTACGACGTCATCAAGGGAGGTCGTAGGTGCCAAACACTTGGTGCCAAAAAAAAGCATCCAAAAGTGGTGCCACGTCAGCAAAATATGAAGTTTGGCACCAAGTATATCAGATTGCCACAAGAAACAATGCATTTTTTTTAAATAAACTCAAATTAAATTTTATCAATTTAAACATACTTCAAAATCAGATTACATAAAACTAAACATTATTATTAAACATTACATAAATAAAAAACACACAAACTACTCATCATCATGATGCCTAGATGTTTCCAACAAGGTCTTTTATTCGAAGTTCGTTGTGGCGTTTTCCCCTGTCCGCGAAGGTATCTTTTGTCTCCTGTATGAGTCCATCATAATCTATTCCGACCCAGTCTCTAACAATGTTCGGTGCTGGATTCATGGATTCATAGGATTTTTAAAAAGGTGTGACTATAGAAAAACAAAATGGTGTAATTTTTATAGGAGTTTGTAAAGGGTAAAATATGTGATTTTTGGGTATTATTTTTTGATATACCCGCCTCACACCCCTATCACTGATAGATTTAAAAAAAAATTGAGTTTGGCGTGGGCTGTTAGCCACGGCGCGAAGACCCTTGGCGCGAGCCATGGTGTCGTGCGCCGTTGGCCATTTTGGCGCCATGGCTTGGCACCAAGCCAACAACCATGGACTCCCTATGCTCTTATTCTTCAGGAAGCTTACACAGCAACTCCGTTTTCAAGCAAAGGCACAACACATTCTTCCCCACCGTAGCCAGCAGCATAGGGTATGTCTTTACTGCTAAAAAGAGCAGCACAATTTTTCAGCCTATTTTGGTCTTTATACTTTTATAGTATTGAATGTGTTGACACAATTTTTTTCAGGTTGTTACTTAATCTCAACCCGCGTTTTTTCCACATCTACTTTTTCTTTTCAGATTCTATATATTTTGTTCCACGACTTAGTGATGTTTTGCTGAATGCAGGTAAATGCGGAATAATGCACATATTACAACGAATGTCACTTGATCTTCCTGCCCGAAAGACGGGTGTATGCTACTCTCTTTTTTCTTTTTCGATTGTGTTTTCTATATATTGCATTGTCATATCATAGTCATTCAAATGTATGTATACAAACTTATTTGTTGGTTGGAGTATTGCTATTACTATATTTTGTACTGTTCAGTTTCTATCTATAATATTTTGTTTGAAGAGCGGAGAGGGGGTTGCAAACGCCCCGCAGCGGAGCGCGGGCAAACCCCCTCTTAATATTACATTTCATATAAATAGTCATCATTTTCTTAGGAACCATTCATATTTAACAAATCTTTTCAACGTGGGCAATTCTTTTCCCTCTCAACAAAACCACTATTTCATCAAATCTCTATACAAGTTCATTCTACCATTCAAGTTCATACCAAAATCAAAAAAAGTGTGCTCATTTTGTGTGAAGATATATCAGCTTGATCAAGTTTCTTTGCTTAACAATATATAATTGTGGTTATTTACTAGCTTTGATTCTATTGATTAATTGATTTTCATGTGTCATGTTGATGTGATTTGAATCGTGACAAATGGGTCATTAGACTACTTTTGTTCCAAACCAGATCGTGATCTCACTCAGACTTTGAGCAAGTTTGAGCCAAGATCACGACTCGGCCATTGTATCGCGATCCGCGATACATGTAATGATCTTTACTCAAACTTGCTCAAAGCCTGAGTCAGAATCACAATCTGGTTTAGGACATAAGTAGTCCAATGACCCATTTGTAATCTTAGTATAGTTTTAGTATCATCGTGAACTTGTTGACTTTGTATAAAAATACATGAATGTTTTTTTTTTCTTGTTGATCACGGTTTCATATCATTGCATACTTGCTCATAAAGTTTTCTAGTTAGATTACAATGTAACTTAATTACTAATGTTTTGTGATTTTCTTGTATAGTATAGATGTCAACTACAATGGAATTATTTCTTGCTAAGTGCGAATGTTGCGGATTAACGGAGGAGTGTACCTTTGAATACATATACAAGATTCGAGAACGATATCATGGCAAATGGATATGCGGATTATGTGGAGAGGCTATTAAAGACGAAATTGCACGAGGCGAAAAGCTGATTAGCACCAAGGAGGTAATGGTTCGTCTTATAAACTTTTGCAAGGAGTCTAAGCCGTCGAATAAGATGACCGAGCCCACGATTCATTTGATCGCGGCCATGAGACAGATCATGTTGCGTAGTTTGGATTCACTAAGAGCGTTAAGGTCTATGCCAAATAGTCCTTTAAGGAGCACGGATAAGATAAAACTCAGCCGATCGGATAGTTGTATTGAAAATCTTTCGCTTGAGACGTCGCATACTACATTGCAAGAGATTATGAAGTGATGATCAGAAGGTAAAAATGAGAAAAAGAAAAAGATGGAAAAATGAAAAACAATGAAAAAAAGGTGAAGTAAATATTAGCTGATAGATTAGAGGCCCGAGCTTGTTTGTGAGCTTTGATCTATTAACTTTGTGGTTCTTTATCTTGTGGTTTGAGAAAATTGTACTATTGATGATTAATCGTTACGTAGCTAACTAACATCTATTAGCAGATTACATGTCGAAAACTAAACAAATTATTCACAAAATCTTTATCTTATACTCTAACATTTAAGTTTGTTTATTTATGGTTCCAGAGATTATATCCAGTTGGTTAGTTGGGTAATGAAATGCATAAACAAATGGGCCTTAGTCCTTCAAGTACACGATAATGTTTGAGCCTTACTTAATTTGTGCTTTATTTAGAACGTTTAATAAGGTTTAGCTATTTTTCATGCAACTACAACATTTTAACAATACTAGCTGCAACTCGCAAGCAGAGTTCTTAAAATGATGTTAAGGTTAGTCTTTTACTCAGATATACACGTCTTACATGCGGACCGTCGTGACCGTTTTTGAACTAAAATGTACCATTTCATTAAAACTACTATATCATAGTCTTTTATCATTAATTCTATCATTAATAGTCGAGAATTTTATTGAGAAAGAATGGGTTTACCTCTGTAAAGTCTCCCTATACTGCTAAATTACAGGTGGGTCACCAAACCCACAACAATGCTTAAGATAAAGGTGTGGCAATTTCGACCCGTTCACTTATAAATGGACCATTTTGGTCATATTTTATCAGTAAAGAATAACACAGATAAAGGTGGCGGGCCGGGCAGTCACGGGCCAAAAAGGGCAAATTATAATTTGAATCAAACGAGCGTGGGTTAAAACGGGCTATTTTTATAAAAACACCGAATTACAACTTCAAACTAAAACGTCGAATATATCACAATTAAACATCAAAATAAAACGTCGAACATATCACAATTAAACATCAGAATAAAATATGTTGTCATAAACATTATAGAGATAATCAAGAAATCGATAACACAAATTAGAGTAACAACAACAGCTTTTGAAGAGATTTTGTTCTGACCTCTATGCATATAAAGCATTGTTTAGCTGAAGAAGACCGTATAAGAGAGCTTCGGCTGTTGGTGGGCAACCAGAAACATAGATGTTGACTGGAACAATCCTATCACACAACCCATAACCGCCTCCATATATGCAACACAACTTCCCATTGATATCACCCACCTTGGCTCAGGCATCAAAAAAAATGAGTTTAGCATGTCAAACAAGATGCACACAATCAGAACTGATTACTTATGAATAGACTAATATGGGTCATGTTCGATCTCATATACATCAACATAAAACGTTAGCAAATAACAACGGGTCAAACGGACCAAAAGTGGCCCAAGATGTATCTTTTATGCATTAGACCTTCTAAATTAATTCACACTTCATATTCTTGATGTTATCATTTTGTTTCTGTAATGATACAATAAACAAGTGAAAAAAGTTATGAATAACATATTTGCATATTTAAGGGAAAACACAAATGTGCAGGCCTGCAAGTTAACTCACTTATGAGCAAATTATCAAGTGATGTGATCCAGAAGTTGAAGTTATGGTTTTACAATTATGACAAGACATATGTAGTCCATGTCCATCGAATGTATAAGACTGTAAGTCGTGACGACATCAGAACTCGACTATATAACTTGTGTTACTTGATTTGAGTTCATGCAATTAACACAAGTTTCCATTATTTTCTTTTCATATTCTTTTTGGCATGAAGAATTCGTTAGCAACGTTTTTTTCATGTTGAGGAAGACTGGTCCAACCCAAATCTGAACCAAAAACAGTCTTTTTCCAAAATTCAATAACAGGTTTATTGTAAGAAATTCAGCACGGAGTTTTTTCATAAAATTTTGACGAAACAAATTTGCGCATAAAATTCAACAAATAAATTAGAGTAAACTGCAAAATACATCCTTGTGGTTTCATGTTTCTCACGAAATACATCCCTGATCGAAACTATTAGCAGTTTACACCACTCGTTAGGCAAACGTTTGCCGAAATACATCCCTCGTCACTAACTTCGTTAAATATCCAGTTTTTTGGGCCCCACTTCAGGGCTATTTTCGTCCTTTTCTTTTCACAAGGACTATATTGTTTGTTCATTGTTTCATATATCCATTAAACTTGAAAGTTTTAGAAGAGATTGATTTAAATTGAAGTCAACATTGGTGAAGAACTATATTGTTTGTTCATTGTTTTATACTTTGATGTTTTTATTTCTTTAATATGACTATTAAATGCTTTTTTATTTTCATATTGTATTTCTTGCGTAACATATTTTTTTGATTCCTTGTTTTCATTTTACTTGTACATTTAATATACTAAAAACGCAAAAAGTTGATATATTGATGGTTAATAGATGATTTAATATACTAAAAGCGCAAAAAGTTGATATATTTTCACATGTGCAAACATTAAGTATACGACATATAGAAAATTAACCCTGTAATAAAAAAAATGACTGCATAACACTACTAAGTATGTAGTAATAATTGCATAAAACAAATATATAATTCCAATCAATAATAATTCTATAAAAATGATTTTCATGTACATGTATTTAAAGTAAAGTTTTACATTTAAAATACTGTAGTTCATACACTTCAACTATTCTTGTAAGTAATGTTAGCTGCTTCAATAATTTCACATTCACCATTATTTGCAATGGGAGTCTCTTCAATATTTTCACTATGATCCCTGTTAGCAATGGCATGATCG
>BQNB010076312.1:0-31192 GCA_026074375.1 Tanacetum coccineum | reverse complement strand
TTCAAGTTAATTTCATACTTTAAAATCATGATTATATAATTTAACCATAAGTCTATTGACTAAAACAAGTAGTCAACATTTGACTTTTAATGTAATAGGGCAACAAACATCTTGGTGTTTAAGTCCTAGTAGATTGATTAGCTTCCTCACCTTGCGGTGAAGAGAAACCAATAATCATATTGTTATTTGTTGTTCCTTGCACACATTTAAGATTTCTCCCACTTGTGTACGAGACAACATTATCTAAGGTAAACAAACAATACGACAAGCGCGTAATTGTATAAACAATATGATAGTGTCATAGATATTACATGTAGATTTCAAACTATAATGTTTAATAAGGAATTGTGGATTATTATTCTATAGATAACATTTCGGAAAGCAACCACAGATATGGAACTTGTTATCATATAAAATAAAATGCAATCTTACTTAAACATGTGTTTGTTCATATTCGGAAAGTAATGAATTATTTCAAAGCAAGTTAGAAATAATATGGGCAACTATTAAGGAAATAAATCTTGTAGCTCCCACTGAATTTGACACCATTACAAGAATGTCATTTCAACTATTAAGGCGCGAGGCATGACCTCTACGCTACGCAATCGACCAAGGCTTATGCTTAAGGCTTGGCATGCGATGAGGGGTGGAAAAATGTGATAAGGCGCGATAGATTGTGATGTGTGAAGGCTTTTTTGAATTGAATTTCGATAAACGTTTTTTATTATAAAAATGAAATAGATTACATACAAAGATAGTTTATTTACTGTATTTCCTTATGTATAACACTTTTTGTAAACTCTATATGTTTAAAGCACCTTAAGAATAATATGAGTCTAAGAAAAATACCAGCAGATATGCTAGTAATTTCTTTGACCCTCATGCGGTTTAAACTCATACAATGACAAGTGCAAGATGTAATATATTTTGGTAGTATTAGACTAATGTTCTAGTTACTCAAATTTTTGATCTTTCACTTATTTCAAGCCGAAAGAAGGGTGATAATTGAAAGAAAGTAAAATAAGTTTAATTGTAATTGATAATTTTCAATTATAATCCTATCTTATTCTTGTCAACCAATGAGTATAGATAGAAGTAATGTCTCACCTTTTCTTACTTGGAAAATAGACTATGTTTGTCTTTTAAAGAAGAACAAACTCTCGTTTACGAATTATGTTGCAAAACACAATTAATCAGAACATAGAAAGTTTAATTTAGTATTTTCGATAATTAAATTTATAAATTAACTACCCAATTAATTTACTAATTAAGACTAAGATCCAACTTAACCTCCCACTTATTACCAAAGGTCTGACCAGAGCGTAAACAAGTGGGGCAAGAGGTAAGCGTCGAGCGTTAATTGCATTTTAATACAACTCTTAGATACTTTGATTACTTGTCAACACATTAGTAATCAGTAAGATTAATGTAATGTGGCATGTTTAGTTCCATCTTATGCTCGGGTTCCAAGGTTCTGACCAAGCTACTCGAATTAAGAGCTCGACCAACGAGAACGCGCAAAATCGTTAAGAGGTCTGACCTGAGCTCGAATTCGCCCATGGGTTGGTAGGCTCTAAGGTTCTGACCTACAAGCAGTCAAACCCAAATTGCACGTGTTCTCAGGTTGGTGGCATAGACTAAAAAATTTTTCTAAGGGGTATTTATAAATAATGTGTTAAAAGGTGTACAAGAAGATGCAAACCAACTTTGTATACAATTTAAAAAACATTTAGTAATGTCATGTAGAGACATGCCATGGTTTACGGTAACTCCAATCGAACGCACAAAGAAGCGGAGAAACAGGTCAGCGCGAAGCTTATTAAAAACCTTATTTCTTTAGGGAATTACATAAAAATGACCCGCCTTAAACTTCTCTTAAAGTTTGTTCTAGTGGATGACATACTTTCCATGAGTCATAGGTCAGTTTTTTAAATCAAGAAAAACTAGTTTCATTAGTTTAACGTCTTATTAATTTTTCACAAAAACAGTTTTCCACGAAACAAATGGTAGGTCACTATGAGCATGCATTAGGCGTGTGAAAATTAATAGACTACATAAACATCATCTTTTTAGACATATGACATATTTAATTAGGCGTGTAAACAATTAGACATTAAATAATCATGCATACTGAGATTCATAATACAAAAGATGACATTAAGCATACTAGTAAACATGTAACAAATCCAAGTTCTCTCGCGAGTCTTCCCCAAATGGAGAACCATAAGACTCTCACTAGGTTTTCTGCTAAAGTGCCTAGATCGCCCCATTCACCACATAATGTGATTGAGTGAGTCTTATAGCCGGAATAGACATAAATTAAAAAGAACAAATAAAGCTAAATTAACAATTTTTAATTTCCTTTTAATTTCCTATATTAAACTTTTAATAGAATTCAAGATCAAGATCTACAGATTTATTTAATTTTATGGCAAGAATCTAATATTATTGTCATATTTTACTAGTAAAACATAAATAAAATTTCTAACGCAGCAGATCATGGCATATGTTTTAATAATAGGCATATAAACAAGGCGTATAATTAAAACAAAAACGTGTAACCCATAAAGCTAAAACAAAGTTGGCTCGTGATGCCACTGTTGGGATTTTATTTAATCTAGGTAACCATTAGCTTACGAGTACGCAGCGATGGATCTAGTAATTAGCATACCCGGTTAACACATAATAAACAGGTAAACAAAAAAGCGCTACCTCTCAGCAATTGACTCTTGCATAACGATTAAAAACGCGACTAAAACAATGCGCCTATATGGTTGCTCACACAACAGTCGAACAAGTTACGCCAACAGTGCTAGTCGTCCTCTCCCATAACTTCACGAGCTCCAAACACCGATGGTGTATGCTTAATTACCTTGAACGATAACCAAACAAACTCTTGTATCTCGAAACCGAAAACTAATTCGAATCCAGGATTGATGCGTACGAATTAGGTATGATTTAAGGGAAAGGAAACGAGTAGCCTTTTTTTTTAATTAGCTATGTAGCATGCAAGATGCACCGTTGATTACTAATTACGAATAAAAGCTTTTGCTTTTGCTTTGTCGACACAGGGAGAAAACAAAACCAATATGTGGAGTATTCGGTGATATATTGTTGTGATGGAATTTGTGTGACATCCAGTGAATTAATTCCATTATGAGGGCTAGCGGTGGGTGTTTATATTGGCACCAAACCCTAGTTCTAGATAAACTAGTACTCCTCATAATTCTTATCACAATACAACTTTTATCCCTTATTTTTAAAATTGATCTCAAAACCCCCTTCTAGAAGCTATATGGGTTGGTCAACAAGTGATACCCACAAGGTTCGGGTTTTGTCAATTTTAATCTCTCGGTTCATATTTAAATAGTCGTTACATTAGTTATAAAATATAACAGTAATTAACGGTTATTTAAATTATCAACGTGAAGCATATTAAATCCTTAATAATAAATGAATATTAAGTATTTAATAAACGTATTCTTCGTGTCTTAACGCGTGTGCCCCCAATAGGCTCACCTTTTCGGTAACGTTAATAAGGTGCTATCCGACTACATAATCCCACACGTTGATTAGCTTGAACTTTCCTAATCTGTCTAGTCTTATAATAATCTAATATAAGCTCCTAAGTCTCGTCTTTTCGACTTTTACCTTTATCAGTACACATACCTTATTGAAATCCATATACTCATTTTTTTAAGCGCGTAAGCTTTTCAAATTAAATTAAGCCCATAAGCTGACAAAGTAAACTAATCCAAGCAATATTAAGGGGTGTTTATTCAAGGTTAATTTAGGGTCATTCATATTTTTTTGGCGCAACATCTGACACTTACATTCGTCTCATTCAAGAAGGGGAGAAAGTATCATATATAGTCTATAACATGTACGTCTTGCCGTTGGGGTATGCTTTTGAATCTTGCTCTAGCTTAGGATACAATGGTAGTCAAGTTGAAGCTCGGCTCACTGTTTGACTTAAAAAGCATAACTGAAGGCAAGTGTATTTTTTTCTACCTTTTATAAAACTCTGAACAGAAGGCAAGTGAGTTTTGAAATCGTATCTACTAATTTAATAGGTTTGTTAATATCAGTGAGCTATAGATGATGGTTTCATGAATCAGATATAACAACGGAAAACAACCATCCTTGGTCTAACATCTTCACATTACGGACTAATGATTTTATTTGTCCTCGCACCCGAACGCCGTAATCTCTAAAAAAGCTTGACTCAGATAGTTACATGTCCGTCTCTATGTCCTGCTCTACACACCAACAATTATGAGCCTCTGTTGAAATATTAAAGTTCAAGTAAGTTAACCATATAGTAGAAATCACGTAAACTTAATTTAATTACCCATAAGTAGGCGGCGTAAGTTTTTGAAAGGCTTATAACTCTTTTCAGGTGATTTAGAACTATATAGCAGTGAGATGTGTTCAACGTTATTCTTGTTGTTATGAAGCCGCCTCAAACTGATGGCAGAAGCAATAAATTTAGAAAAACTAACATCTATATATAAATCTTAAATGATTTAAGCTAGAAAGCAAGAATACTTTGCTTTTTATTACCATTTCAGTTGCGATAGCTTCAAAATTTCACCCCAGTCAGATATATAATTATCTTCCAAGTTATAAAGGCGTTGATATCATCAAATAACGTCATATTTTACCATCATTTATCCCATATTTTACCCACTTTATATAATTATTGCAAGATATTTGTAATTAATTTATTAAAGTTTGTAATTGCAGCAATTCTGGAGTAACTTGTGAAGATGAAGCTAAAAGGCGCAATTCTTGAGCTAAAACGAAGACATTTGAAGAAAACTCTTATCTACTACTATACGCCATATGCAGCAAAGAAGATACGGCATATCGGCGCCAGCTCGTCACAAGAATACGCGTAAAAGATCAATTCCTTATTCGGCGTATCACTCTTCACCTATACGCCGTATGCACAGCTCTACATACGGCGTATCCAAGCAATTTTCAAACACTATAAATAGAGGCTTAAAAACGAGTTTCAGTGTGCAATATCATAATCTCTATATATATACATCTGAAGTCGAATTTCTCAAGCCAACAAGAGGAGCCAAGGTCGAGCACCATTCCTAATTCCATAGAAGACCAAACCATTTGTGTAATTCTTACTTTCTTAATCATTCGATTCTTAATTGTTTGATCACGCTTGTATGATTACAATGATTGTAGGCTAATACCCTCGGGTATTAGCCATGTTAATGAAGATTATAATGTTTGGTTTGTTTTAATCCGGCTTGCTTAATTTATCGTTGTTGTTTAATTATGTTTATCGCCTTATACTTGTTTATGTGCTTGTACATGCGACCTATCATTCAACTGGGTCTAGTGAGACTTAACCCGTAATCTAGATACTAGGATAGCTCTCCATGATGTGTTTTATATGCCCGGACCAATAGGATCACAAATGACACCCTGTCTTTGCCCTTTAATTATGAGCTTAGTTGGACCGGCAGGTGACCCGATTATTGTTCAGCGATCATGTTCTTAATTAATTGGTAATGATTTGGGTGGTGTACTACCGGCATATAAGACAACATCAAGCAATAAGTGGGTAAAGTCTCGATGGGCTAGGGTATTAACAGGATCACCACTGCTTTAATTCCCTATGATAGATTATAATTAGACTAAAGGATGCTTTATGCGGATGCGTTAATCGTGACAGGATTGTTCGTATCTAGGTCTTAGGAAGAAGAACCGCCTAAGTCTTAAGAATGATATGTCGCCTCGAAATAAGCAGCCATTGCACTAATTAAACAAATCAACATTTAATTAGATTAAACATGGTTAATATGGTTTCCTATTATTTGGCTCGTACCGCTCTTTTGTCTTGTGTATATTTGCTTTAGTGTTTATTATGCTTAGAATTGATATTTGTCACCGTAAACCTGTGCCAATCTCTCAGGCTGAACCCCCCCCCATTTAACTCTAGTAAATATGTACAACATAGGTTTAATAAGTAACTAGACTAATCTAGATAGATTAAAATACTGATAGATATTAGGGTGAACTTTCGCTTTAGTGTTCGACACCCTACTTACGCTGGAACTACCTTCTTTGATCGGGTACACTGCCCGTTAAAGTGTTGTCTTTAGGTTTGTCGGCTAAATATAAATGTAAAACTTGATATCATCCAAACACTACACACACGACGACACATCAGGCGTAAAGAATAGAATCCTTGTACCATTTTGGAGGATGTAGGATGAGTAAAAAGAGATGGGCAATCTTGTTAAGCCATACACCTGGTATAGGGAAAACTATATATGCGAAGTTTGTTAGGTCAGATGCTAGGTTAGCAGACTATAAAGGTGTGTTATCGTTAAGGAGAATTTATTTTTTTGGTATGATTTTAAGTGACATAGCTATGGGGGTGTTTGGATTTTCCTTTTTGTGTCACACAGTCACAATTATCTATTTCAGTGTTAGGGTAAACATATGTTGTTTTTGGTTATCTGATTATTTTAAGGGTCAACTAATGAATCTTAGATAATCATTTTCACGCTACCTGTAAGAGAACTGATTATCGAAGTGTAGTAGGAAACAAATTTGGAGGTCAACTAACTTTATGCCTAAGGGGACCACATATTTAACATAGGTATTCCTAGGAAGATTAAACTTATTATGTCTTTCAAGATTATTATAGCAATAAGAAACTAAGGCAACAAAACATTTGCATCAAGAAACTAAAGCAGCAAAGTACAGTACGCTTTAGGAACTCATGAAGAGACTCACGATTCCTAAGTGAGTTGGTAACCTACAACCCAAGTCCTATAACCTACATGCCAATCATACCCATAAACAATCATTTTAATAGCAGCGGATAACTGGTACGTGTCCCGATACAACTAGAATTAGGATAATTTCATCATTTCCTATTATAGATCTTTCAAGCAAGGAAAAAGGATAGGAATGAGTCTCTATCTTTCTTACAAGGAAATGAGACTCGATTTCGTCTTCTTCAAGAAAAGAACAAACCATCATTTATGAGTTTGTTGCGTTAATACTATCAAAAGAATTTACAAAATTCAATTTTTATATTTTTCGATAGTTAATCCTTTTAAAGAATTAACTATCCAATTAATTTACTAAAAGACTAAGATCCTACTTGAACTCCCACTTATCATAGTAGTCTGATTGCTAGTAATTTGTGGGTGCAAAAGGTAACCGGCGGGCTATAATTGCGTTATTAAGACAACACTTAGACTTATGAGACTCATGGCATTAAAGAACGATCTACTAGTGTCATGTGGCAAGTTCTGTCTCATATTATGCCTAGGGTCGAAGGTCTGACCAACCATGCTCAATTAAGTCATCCAATGCAAGAACATGTAAAAATTAACATAGGTCTGACCTATAGAGAAAATTCACCTTGGGTTGCAGTTTGCCTACGACTGCCATAGAGCAAAAAACAATTGCAAGTGTCCTCGAGCAATTGGGTGGTAAAGACTTAAATTTAAAATTGGTATTAAAAGTTTTGATAAAAACATGTATAAAAAAATGTACGAAGAAGCATGCATACATCTTCGTATGATAAGTTAAAAACATTTTTTGTTAAATTTTTAGGTGCACATTTTATCACGGGAAAATATTAAAGAATAACCAAACCCTAGATTGACACCCTCGAAAGGATAAAAGCCTCAAGTAATTCAATCATTAGCTCATATGCAAAAGCATATAGTGCCACAAAAAAAGATTAAAGGTTATTCAAACCCTAGACCATTTGTTAAAACTAATGTACTTGCATGTGTCTCGTGGGAGAAAATTATAGAGCATAACTCCCCTAACAAAGTAGGGCAAGACCTTAGCCTTGTCACGGGAAAACTGTAACACCCCCAAATCTGGGTAGCAGCGGAATGTTAGATATCCGAGGGCGTTACTTCATAGATCAATAGCACAAGATATGAGAACGACCACTAAACGTGTCATTTTTAAAAAGATACACTGGATTAACAAAATGCTTGTTCATTACATAAGCTCATGGCTTTAAACTGTTCGACAATATAAGTAAAGATTTTGGTTTATAACAAATATTCCTAAAATATAATACGCCCAAATCTTTAGTACTGACTCTTTCCAAAGAGTGACCCTCAATGTATCTGAGCACCTCGTGCCTTATTGACCTGAGAAAACATGCTTAAAATATCAATATAAAGTTGGTGAATTAATAGGTTTATGTAAATCAATAGTAGGACCGCAAGATTTCCAAGTGTATGATTAAGCAACAAATGCAAACATCATAAAAAGTAATTACGTTTTCCTAAGCTCATGACACTGAAGCTCGACAGGTATGAATGCAATATGTTGCCAATGAATGCCCGTGAATGATGTTCTAACCCGCAACATCCCAAATCTGACATGGTATACGTTCATTCCCGGTGATAGCTAATCACCCGAACGGGGATTGTCAATCCAGTAATTGACAGTTCATGATGATGGGCTCAGTGGGTTATCGCTACTTAGGCAAACACGTAATCATAGTATAAAATGTACACTTACGTCCAATTTGTAAAACAAAGCATGTTCTCACCCCAAGGATGTAAATCATTTAAATAATTGTAAAACATGAGGCTATGAACTCACCTTAGTAAATAGTCCTCTGAAAATGATATTAGATATCCAAGTATGAATCACACCGTCAAATACCTAAGTAAATACGGCCAGTCTTAGTCTACAAATTTAGGCTAAAGACTCAATGTATAAACTACAATAAATAGCTAGTTTATATATATACTGTTATCACTTGTGTGGTGGTGCACATGTTTAATGTATTTGTATTCACTTGATGGCTCTTGGGAATGTATACGATTTCACATGTCCTGGCGTTTATTAATAAATATCCATATTTATTAAATCGGAGGTTTACTTGTATAATATCCGAATATAATTTGTCCGATTCGCTGAGTGTTTATAAAATCACCTTTGTTTATAAATTACCCTTGAGTTTTATGTAATTACAAAACAGCCCCCTTTAGTTTATGAAAATGTAACATTTACACTTTAGACCCCTAAGTTTCCAAAATTACACTTTTAGTCCTCTAACTTTACAATGTTGCACTTTAGGTCCTATAATGTTTGAATCAGTCCCCTTGAGTTCCAGGAATGACAGAACAATCCCTCAATTTACTAAAATAGTGAATTGGCAGTTTTAAACCCTCAAGTTTCTAAATTGACACATTTAGTCCCTTAACTTGTAAAAATCGCATTTTAACTCCAATTAAGTTCTAACAAGTGACATTAGATTTCATTAAGCTCCAATAAGCCATATAAGCTGTTCCAGCTTATAAATAAGCTCGGGAGAGCTTATTTTGGCTTAATGGACCTTATTGGGCCCGTTAAGGTCCAATAAGTGTTTTAAAGGTCCGATTAAGTTTTAAAAAGCACTAAAGCACTTGTTAAGCTTATTTAAACTACACAAATCAAGGTTATACAACTTATTTTCTAGACTCATTAGGCTTATTTAGGTCTGATTAAGCAGACTTTTCTTCGTGGCTTATTAAATAAGCAAATAATGCTTCGGTAATGGGCTTTTGGGCCCATTACGAGCCCGATAAGAGTTATACACGTTTGGGCTTAATTCATTTGGGTCCATTAACTTGTCCTAGGTTATAGTAATCCTTATAATCTGCTTAAGCTCACAAATAAGCTGTCGAAGCTTATTTGTGGCTTATGGGTTTTATGGTTCGCGATAATGGGCTAACGAGCCCATTTAAGGACCCGTTTGGGTTCTAAACATACAAGGGGTCCATATTAGTTTCAAATAAGCTTGTAAGATTCTTAATAAGTTCGTAGAGCTTATAATTAAGCTATTTTGAGCTTATTAGGACTGTTGGGCCCATATTGGGCCTCGCTAATGATCACAAGGTCCATTAAGGTCCGTTAATATTATTCACGTCCATTAAGCCTACATTCTAGGGTTTTAATCTTTGAATAAGCATTCGATAAGCCCTAAACATTCATGTTTTACCACATGCACTCGATTAATATGATTGAATACGCTTTCCCAAGCCATGTTGTTATGTTTTCGTGAGAAGTTTACGCATAGTTTTCGTGCATTTAGTAGCAACGAGACAATTGATCACCATGGTTCCCATTCTAGCATTTTAAATGAAACCTTAAGCCTAAACTTGATATTCAGTTACATTTTATACACTTTGGCACCACACAAGTTCATTTACATGTATTAGGTACGTGAAACATACATGGGTTGAACCATGCATGTCCATGTTTATGTTATTTGTCCCATACAAATATTACGTGACCCATATAACTAGATATGAATAAAAAACGAGTTGAATATGGACATGTAGAGCTTAGTTCGAGACTTACAATAGTCCTAGAGTCTTGTTTGTGGATTGTGAAGCAAACCCGAATCGTATAAACCCCAAATCGTATAATTATGATTGTATTTTCCTTCCTAGCTTAACCCAAAGCCTTAGAATCCTTGCCTTGCGTAATGTGGTGTCGTGTTTGAGTGATGCTTGGTTCGGGTTAATGTGTACCAAAACAATGAGAGGAAAAACAGGTTTCTTGGTAGTTATGAGAGAGTTTGTGAGTTTTTTAGAAATGTGTTAAGTGACAATGTAAGTGTGTATATATTATAGTTACACATAAGCTAGATTAGTTCCCTTAGATCCTAAACTAACCAAAAACGAGCCCTTTGAGGTGGTTCTAAGGATTTCTAGATAATCCACACATGGTTTCCTTTGCTAAAACCAATTAATACAATCTTAATTGCTCCAATATGTGTACAAGATATGCTTAGATACTGTGAAATCTATGGTTAGAGTTGTTTCAAGCTTAGGCCGCGGCATCAAGGTGGGACAAAGGAAGCAAAAGGGTTATTAACCATTGTGTAAATAGGCTAGTTAGGAGGAATGAAGTACAAGGTTTTTAATTACGGTTAAGAAATTTACATGTACTTAGGAGATTTTTAAGGATTTTCTAGTTGGTTTATTTCCCCATATTTGGCTCTAGTGGGTGATTAACACAAGAATTGATTTAATTTTGTGTTTAAGGTTTAAAAGTGGGTATTGTTTTGAGTCTAGGTAAGTCTAGGTATTTCCGAGGTGTGTCCGAATGTATTTTATTGCGAAACGCAAACCTTTTACGTGACCAATAAAAATAAAATACTCAAAGTTAATAATTATCTTCTTAATAATTATATATTACTTGTTTGATGTAAACCTTAATTGGTGTTATAAGTTTGGGGGTTTAGCAGGAATGCCCCCTCAACTCATATATGATCATTACAAAGTCAGTCCTTGTGTCAATACACGTATGGGGGTTGGCAGTTTTGCCCCCTATACTTGTATTTTAAGTAAATTGCAAATTCAGCCCTTGTTGTCTTTTTATCCTTGCAACAACTTAGGGATTTGGCATTTATGGTCCCTCAAGTTGTATTTTCTACTTCAATCTCTCGGAGTTGACTTTGACTTTGACTATTTGACTTTTTTGTTGACTTTTTGGCTTGATTGACTCTTTGGCTTTGATTTTGCTTCGTTTTTTTCACACTTTTCCATTCCGTTCTCAGTTTTGTCATTTTTGGCTTTGTTTTTTGTCCTTTTCTGAATATCCGTTTCCTGCACAATACAAATGCAAAACAAACACATATTTGGCAGTTTTTGTCTGTTTTTGGTCATTTAGGCTCGTTTTTAATAGGAAAAAGGTATGTGTAATTAAGCACATACCAAAGTTCTAGCCTATAGGCAACTTTCCTAACTTTGGCTAATACTTTGAAAGGTCCGACATATCTTGGGTTCAACTTATCCCACTTACCGAATCATATAACCCCTTTCCAAGGTGAGACCTTGAGCATAACCCTATCCCCAACTTCGAACTTCATATGCTTTCGCTTCAAATCAATGTAGCTCTTTTTTCGATCCTGAGCAGCTTGAATTCTCTGTTTGATCAGGACGATCTTTTCCGTTGTTTCTTAGATCAATTCCAGACTAGTCAGTTGAGCTTCTCCAACTTTGGCCCAGCACATATGTTATCGACATTTTTGACCATAAAGTGCCTCATAAGGTGCGGCCTTTATGCTAGCGTGATAACTATTGTTATATGAAAACTCGGCTAATGGCAAATGCTTAACCCGTCCTTTGCCAAAATTGATCACGCAAGCACGTATCATGTCCTCGAGAGTTTAGATAGTTCTCTCGCTCTGGCCGTCAGTTTCTGGATGATACGCAGCGCTTATACTTATATTTGTACCCAATGCTTTCTGAAATGATCTCCAGAAATTTGATGTGAATCTCCCATCACGATCACAGATGATTGAAACAGGTATTCCATATCTTGCTACTATCCTGTTTAGGTACAACCTTGCCAACTTGTCCAATGGGTCATTCTCCCTTATTTTCAAGAAGTGAGCAGATTTTGTAAGTCGATCCATAATCACCCAGATGGTGTCGAAATTGTGTGACGAATTAGGAAGTTTGGTGACAAAATCCATCGTGATATTATCCCACTTCCACTCGGGTATTGCTGGTTGTACTAACAATCCCGATGGCCTTTGATGTTCGGCTTTGACCTTTGCACATGTCAAGCATTTGCTAACATAGGTGGCGATGTTAGCTTTTATATTTTGCCACCAATATAGCTTCTTCATGTCTTGGTACATCTTTTTAGAACCGGGATGGATAGAATACTTTGACTTGTAGGATTCGTGCATAATTACGGATCTTAAGTCGCCATAGCATGGTAACCAACTTCTGACGTTTAAACATAAAGTTCCATCGGAACGTGGTTCCAACGTTTCCTTGGGTATGTTCTTTCTGATCATACCACTTACATCTTCATTCTCAAGGTTCTCGGGTTTTAGGGCTTCGATTTGAGCTTCTAGTATTTATTTGGGAAGATCCAAGCCAATAGTCATAACTAAGGCTCGAACCCGCAATGGCTCAATCCATTCCTTACGGCTTAATGCATCGGCCACTGCGTTTGCCTTCCCCGGGTGATAACGAATGTCACAATCGCAATCACTCAGCAATTCTTGCCAACGACGTTGCCTCATGTTAAGCTCCTTTTGATCGAGGATGTGTTATAAACTTTTATGGTTGGTGAACATGGTGCATTTGGTTCCATATAGGTAATGTCTCCATATTTTTAGAGCAAACACTACCGATCCAAGTTCTAAATCATGAGTAGTGTAGTTCTTCTCGTGAACTTTTAGTTGTCAAGAAGCATAGGCAATCACCTCCTCTCTCTGCATTAACACAGCGCCTAAGCCTTTGTGTGAAGCATCATAATAGACCACAAAGTCTTCGCTTCCTTCAGGTAAAGCCAGAATTGGCGCACTGCATAACTTCTGCTTTATTAACTGAAAAGCATTTTCTTCCTTTTCACCCTAGTCAAATTTAATTCCTTTTTGAGTAAGCTCTGTCATTGATTTACCAATCTTCAAAAATCCTTCAATAAACTTTCGATAGTAACCCACAAGACCTAAAAATTAGCGGATCTCCGTTGGTGTCTTAGGAGATGCCCAATCTTTGATAGATTCTATCTTGGCTGGATCCACATGTATGCCTCTGCTATCAATGACATGACCGAGAAATTGTACCTTCGGGATTCAAAATTCACATTTTGAAAACTTGACATACAACTTCTCCTTCTTGAGTAATTCCAAAATTGCCTTAAGATGTTCTTCGTGATCTTTCTTGTCCTTTGAATAAATAAGTATGTCATCAATGAAGACAATTACGAACGTAACCAAGTAGGGCTTGCACACTCGGTTCATGAGGTCCATGAATACCGCAGGTGCGTTTGTTAGCCCGAATGGCATAACCTGAAACTCGTAATAACCATACCGAGTTCAGAATGCCGTCTTTGGAATGTATTTCTCTCGTACTCTAAGCTGGTGATAACCCGATCTCAAATCTATCTTCGAATAAATACTGGAACCCTGGAGTTGATCAAAAAAATCATCGATCCTCGGAAGTGGAAAACGATTCTTTACTGTCAGCTTATTTAACTCACGGTAGTCGATGCACATCCTGAATGACCCATCCTTCTTTTTGACAAACAAGACCAGGGCTCCCCAGGGTGAGGAACTAGGTTTTATAAAGCCTTTGTCGGAAACCTCTTGCAGTTGTTCCGACAATTCCTTCATTTTGGACAGTGCCAATCGATACGGTGCTCGAGCTACGAGTGTGGCTCCTGGAATTAAATCGATCTGGAATTCCACAGGTCGAGCAGGAGGAAGACTCGGCAAGTCCTCGAGAAACACCTTAGGAAAATCTCGAACGATTCGTACGTCCTTAAGTTGCTTTCCTTCCGACTTATCCTCCTCTTTCTTGGCGGACATCTGTGCCAAAAAGATCTGACATCCTTTTGCCATGTACTCTTAAGCCTTTGACCATGAGATAATGGTCAACCGAGATTCTCTCCCATTGTTACTTTTGTTACCACAAAAAATCAAGGTTTCATTCCCATAGGGGATTCTAACATGTTTCTCATCACACACGATCACGGCATGGCACCTTCTTAACCAATCCATGCCGATAATAACGTCGAAACTACCCAGTTCTATGGGCATTAGGTCTATGTTAAACGGATGGTTTAAGAAGTTTAAAGTGCAACCCCGCATAATAGTGTCTACCCCAACTATTTTCCCGTCAGCTAATTCCACATCATAACTATTTTCTAATGGAGTTTGGGCGATGTCAATCAGTGAACTAAAAGCAGAAGATATAAAGCTCTTATCGGCACCAGTATCAAATAAGATAGATGCATAGCGGTTGTTTAAGAGGAACATACCCGTGACGAAATTGGAGTCTGGGTTTCCCGATGCATTCCCTTTTTTCTCTGCATTCCCAACTGCATACACCCAGCCTTGTGCATTCCCGTTTTCTCCATCCTTATTCTTTAACTTTGGACAATCTCTCTTGAAATGTCCTGGAGCTCCACATTCAAAAAGACCATTCCCTTTGGGATTTTCCCTATTGCCCTTCTGAGTATTAGCACCATTTGTGTTGCCAGAACTCCTGCAGTCGCTTGCAAAGTGCCCTACATTGTTGCACTTGTGGCACTTCTGAGTACACAGGCAATTGTGATAAAAATGTCACTTGGTGCACTTGGGCAAAGATCCCACATACGGATTCTTCTCACTAGTCCCCATATTGTAGACCTTGGTGACATTCTGCCTCTTGAAGGGTTGTTGTTGGTGACCATGGTTGTTTTTGGATGAATCATCAGCCTTCCTTTTGTTGTCAGACTTTCCGCATAGGTGCGGAGTTTCTGATCCATCAAGTCGTTGGCCAACTCAATAGCCTCATCCAACGTCTTGGGTCTGGCAGACTTGACATTTCCATAAATGTTATCAGGAAGTCCACTGATGTACTTGTCAACCTTTTCGGTTTCATTAGCAACAAACTTGGTACATATCAGAGTTAGCTCTTGGAAACGTTCCGTGTATGCTGGAACATCGTTACATTTGACCTTTAGGTTCCACAACTTGATTTCTAGTTTCTTGATTTCACCCTGCGGACAATACTTGTTCGTCATCGTCTTCTTGAGTACTTCCCAAGTCATTGAATACGCATCAGGACCTAAGGTTCTTATCTGACCATTCCACTAAGTCAAATTAGCACCTAACAGAGTGCAGGTGGCAAACTTAACCTGGTTTTCAATAGCACAACCACTGATATTGAAGACGGACTCCATCTTTTCAATCCACCTGGTTAAACCGACAACGCCTTCAGTTCCTTTGAAGTTCAAAGGTTGACATTTCATGAAGTCATCGTAGAAACAAGGGAGCGCAGTTTGCACATTCCTTCAGTTACCCCCGTGTGAAATGTGGCTTCCATCTCTGTTGGTAGGGTTTCACAGAAGTGCTTGATCAATCATAGCTTGAACGGATTACGGATTCATGTTGTTTGGGTTGGGATTGTTAGGAGGGGTATTTGGTCCTCGTCTTTTCACAGGTGCCATGATTTGTCTAAATCACAAGAGACAAAACGTGAGGTCAAAATTATGACAAGATATATAATAATTTATAGATGAGACAACAACACAAGAGAGGTATATAGTACAACATAACACATCTATTTCATTCATAACTTGGAAAATTTTACATGAAATAGTTTTTAGTACATAAAATACAATACAAAAGATCTAAGGCTATGCTAGCGGGGAAAACCCCTAATACTTAACATGCCTGTACAACGACCTAGCAAGACAAAATAACATAAATCACTAGATGTGACTGTCAGCATCCCCAGAAGCATCCTGGTGATCTGGAATCCTAGCATCTAGTCCTGGCTGTCTAGCTCTTTGCTTCCCTCACAATGCTAACAACTTGGCATGTATGTCACCCATCTCTCGTCTTATGTCTCTCATCACTCGGAGAATCTTTACCATTTGTCCCTTATGTTTATAGTCAGTCTATCGAAGCTCTACCATCTCATCCTGCTGCATCTAAGAGTGAGTCTCATGTACCTGGTGCTGTGTCTGAATAAGAGTACCCTGCAGCTGTAGTTGTGTCTGATGTGCCTGGATCTGGGTCTCGTATGCATACACATGATCACGGTAGGTCTGAAGCTCATGATAAACTGTCTGACTCAATCCTATCGAGTGAGCCCAAGCCTTTCGAGAAGCATAGGCCTCCTCCTCCACAATTTATACTGTCTCCTAGAGAGTCATCTTATCCCCTATAAGTAAGTCGACCCGCTATGAGTCCATGGCGACTCGTTGTGAGTCTATGGCGACTCGCTGTGAGTCTATGGCGACTCGCTGTAATATACGAGTCCTACCATCCTGAGCATCCTCTAGTAAAGCATACAAGTCCTGTGTGTCACGCTCATGGAGCTCAGCAAGCTCTGTAACCCTAGTATTGATCTCTCCTACGGTCATAGGTGCTACCTCAGGAACTGCCTCTGCTGGATCCACCCAAGTATCCCTAATACCATACCCAACCTCACTAATCCCTTGTCGTCTCACTTTAGCATCCATGGTGCTGACAAACCTACAATATGTCCCTTGTCCTCCGATAGGTCTAGCGGTAGAACTCTCCTTGACCTCATACCTGGAGCCTAGAGTGGAAAAACACAACCTCTTGCGAGGTGGCTGCTTAGACTCAGGAATATCATCCCTACGGTCAACAGGTGGTGGTATGTATAGAGATGGTGGTAGTGGTGGTGATGGTAATGTGGTAGTAACTGCATCAATAAGGGCCTGAGTAGAGGCTATCCTGAGTGTCTAGATTTGGGTTGGACACCCAGATGATGGTAGTAATGGTGATGGCACAGGTGGTGGTAATGAAAGTGCAGGTAGGGCCGTGCATCTAGCAAGGCGCTCCCCTGAAGAGGGTGGTGATAGTGAGATAGGTGGTGATGGTGGCGAAGTAGGCATGGCTAGAAGTCTTTCAACCTTTGCCTCTGGTGGAAGGGATATAGAAGCCTAAAGCCGGACAATAATCCTAGCTCCAGTGGTAGTAATGTCAGTAGAGGGTGGTGGTATAACAGGCTTTGTTCCCTCATGTGGGGAAACAAGCTCAACAGTAGGTACTACAATAGCGGAGTCGGCTAAATCTAAGTGCTCCACCTCCTCCTCCTCATCCTCATCATCTTCATCCCCTTCATCCTCACCCTCATCATCGGCGTCATCCCTGGATGAATCGCCGTCATCATCATCTTCGTCCTCTCACCCGTCCATAGGGTAGTCAACCGGATCATCCTCTATCTCATCATCCTCATACTCCTCTAGATCCTCCTCGGGATCCGACTCATTAACATATCCTGGTAACTTAGCAGTAGGTGAAACAACAGGAGGTAATGGCTGCTCCTTAGCCGAAAACTCATGCTCATCCTCCAATGGTATATACTCAGGGTATATATGCTCTGGCATGTAGTCAGCATCATGTGGTTTTATGAACATAGCCTCACGCTCATCCTCATCCTGTGGTACTGGTGGTGTCTATGGATCCTCTAGGCCTGGTATGTAATCCGGTGATGGTGGGGCTACTAGCTGCATAGGGAATCCATCGTATCCATATACGATGACTCGTGGAGAACCACCATCAGATATCTCCTCATTGGCTCCCCAAAATACCCTCCTTGACTCGAAGTCGGTGTAGACGGAAGTGTAGGTAACAACGGATGATACAAAAGACATGACTACTGCAAGAAGAAAAAATAACTTATATAAGTATTATTTTTTTTGACTCTTATAGTAATATACGTAATATAATTAATATACTCGTATATCAATCATGTAAGCACTTAGTAACTACTAATGCTAAAACAGTGTATGTCATGTAAGCATAGATGTGCTAGATGCAAACAAGTAATGCATGTATTTCCTGTGTAAACCCCGTTTGTGAAAGCAGTGTTTGAAAATGGTTATAGTCTAGACAAAAACTTTTGACTTGGTTCTCTATAACATTGGCTCTGATACCAATCTGTAACACCCCCAAATCTGGGTAGCAGCGGAATGTTGAATATCTGAGGGCGTTACTTCATAGATCAATAGCACAAGATATGAGAACGACCACTAAACGTGACATTTTTTAAAAAGATACATTGGATTAACAAAAATGCTTTGTATCATTACTTAAGCTCATGCTTTATAATCGTGTGAATAATATAAGTAAAGATTTTGATTTTATTACAAATTTTCCCAAATATATAATTACGCCCAAATCTTTTAGTATGCTCTTTCCAAAGAGTGACCCCAAGTATCTGGTGCACTCGTGCCTCCCTTATTGACCTGAGAAAACATGCTTAAAATATCAACATAAAGTTGGTGAATTTATAGGTTTGTGTAAATCAATAGTAGAACCGTAAGATTTCCATGTGTATGATTAAGCAACAGATGCAAACATCATAGAAAGGGTTATTACGTTTTCCTAAGCTCATGACACTGAGGCTCGACATATATGAATGCAGTAAATTGCCAATAAATGCCCATGAATGATGTTCTAACCCGCAACATCCAAAATCCGACATGGTATACGTTTGTTGTCCGGTAACCCAGCACAGTGAGCACTACTCACTCAAACGGGGATGTCAATCCCAAATAGATCTATTTATAACATTCGCGCTAACAATCTAGTAATTGACAGTTCATGATAAAGGGCTCAGTGGGTTATCGCTACTTAGGCAAACACGTAATCATAGTATAAAATGTACACTTGCGTCCAATTTGTAAAACAAAGCATGTTCTCACCCCAAAGATGTAAATCATTTAAATAATTGTAAAATATGAGGCTATGAACCCACCTTAGTAAATAGTCCTCTGAAAATGATAATTATATCCAAGTATGGTGAATGAATCACACCGTCAAATACCTAAGTAAATACGGCCAGTCTTAGTCTACAAGTTTAGGCTAACGACTCAATGCATAAACTATAATAAATTTGCTAGTTTATATATATACTGTTATCACTTATGTAGTGGTGTACACGTTTATTGTATTCGTTTTCCTCGTTTGCTCTTGGGAAGGTGTACGACTATATACTTTTAAGTTTATAAGGTGTTTAAGTATTAATAATAAATACACCTATTTATCATTCGCGTGACTTTAGTTATATAAGTATCCGTATTATATCACGACTAGTCTCATACCGTAAGTGTTTATTTAAATTACTTAATTATATAAAATACCCTTAGGTTTTCATTATTGGCAAAAACAGTTATTATAGTTTAAAATAGAATATTTAATGTTTTCACCCCTGAGTTTCCATATTGATACGTTTAGTCCTTCTATTTTACAAAAAATACATTTTAGGTTCTTATGAGATCCAAATAGTCCCTTAAGTTTAGGAATGTCAAAAACATTATTATTAATACACTAGCGGTATTAACAATATGCTAGCAGTACTAACTCTGCTAGCAGTACTAACTCTGCTAGCAGTACTAACTTCTTAAGGTAGTATTAACTTCTAATTTAGCTCGTATCATACAACCCATTAGTGAGTTACAAATTCGTTAGAGTTTGTTTGAGATCGTGTTGGACACAAGAAAGTTTAGGAATGTCAACAATAGTATTATTAATACACTAGCAGTATTAACAATATGCTAGCAGTACTAACTTCTGCTAGTAGTACTAACTCTACTAGCAGTACTAACTTCTGCTAGCAGTACTAACCCTGCTATCAGTACTAACTTCTACTAACTTATTTCGACATATCCCAAACAACCATAGTTCGCATATACTATAGTGTACACATCCTTTATTGAGTAAGACGAGTTGTTAAGTATTATGATACGTGGCATGAAAGTGTTTCTGTTTCTAAACGAGTTATCAAACCTCTTGGTTAAATATTTTACATGTGCATGTCATATTTAAACATTCATGCTTATACACAAGATCTTTGTTACGTGCCTTATGGCTTTTGGTTCACCACACAAGTATATATATGTTGTATATTGTAAGACGTGGACATGGGTTGTGTCATGCTAGGCACGACCCATGTTTAGCTTGTTAACACATAATAACTGTGCCTTATGACACATGAAGCAAACATGAAACTTGAATACGAACGTAGGGTAAGACACTTACAAGGGTCCTAGCTTCTTGAACGTGTGTGTCATGTAGTCGTGTAGAAACTCAACTTTTATACCCCAAGCCTTAGTTTAAACCAAATATTTCTTGCTTTCAAACCCATAAACGTATAACCTTAGCTTGATGATTACTAGTGTGATGTCGTATTTGTGTGGATACTGTCTCGACTGTGGTGACCCAAAACAAATAGAGTAACAAGGTTGGTTTTTTGCTAGGGTGTTGTTAAATGTGTGATTGTGGAAACACTCTTAGTTGTAAGTCTCTATATTTATAGGAGGATTATCTCCATACCACTTTCTAAAACCATGTCCCTTTGCTAGCTAAGAGTAGTAGTTTAAGTACATGTGTTGATGGTTTTTAAGGTAGTTTAGGCTTTCTTAAGTACATGTATTAATGAGTTTTGTGATGTACAAGATTATGAAAGATTTACTTGGGTGGTTTGTGTGTATGCCACGGGTATCAAGGCATAAGAGGGAGTAAAATAGTTATTAACCATTAGGTAATAGGCTAACTAGGAACACATTGTACATGTTTTAACTAAACATAGGTTGTACAAGTACTTAGGGATCATTAGGAGATTTTCTAGTTTCTTTAGTCCCCTCATTCGGCCAACATAGGCTTTTAACATAAGAAATGATTTAATTTTGTGTTTAAGGTTTAACAGTGGGTATTCGTTTGAGTCTAGGTAAGTCAAGGTATTTCCGGGGTGTGTCTAAATGTATTTTATTGTGAAACGTAAGCCTTTTACGTGACCAATAAAATAAAATATGCAAAGTTTATAATTATCTTCTTAATAATTATATAACACTTGTTTGATGTAAACCTTAATTTATTTGGTGACCGTTTACGTTAAATGATTATCTCTAGTCTACGCGATTTAGCTTAAAAGTTAAATTAAAAGTAAACGCGTGTTAGACTAAAATAAATAGTGAAGGATAATAGAGTCGTAAAATGACCTGAAATTGAGAAATGTTACACAGTTCAGTAGCAATATAGCTACTGCTATCATTTGCTTGGTAACAAATAGGACTTTCAACTTTTCTAAGATGATTTTTGAAGGTATGCTTAAAAACTTGGACAGTAGGTCAAAATTCTTAATGTATCCTAGATTCATTCAAATATTTTTGAACAAGGACCAAAAACACCTTCTCCCTCATAAAAGAACTTATGTTTCTCCTACCCTCACACTAAAACTATTCAGCAACATGAGAAGGATTTCCAAGGGTTATATTGGGATAGCCATTCCACTATTTCCAACTATACTTACTGCACCTAAGTCATCTCCTTCTAGAATAACATCTTTACCATCCGTATCACCCCCAAACACATCCATCCACATCTTTACAACCACCTACACCACCATTCATGCCACCTATCCATGATGCAGAAGAACCTGCTACTATGCCCCATGATTCATCTCAACCAAGGGTTCAATCACTTGGCAGTGATAAAGGTAGTTTGACACTCAATGAATTGATGGTTCTTTGTATAACATTATCCAAGAAGGTGGATGATTTGCAAAATAACTTAAAACAGACAAAATTGACATATGGTGCTGCTTATAGTAAGCTCATTCTGAGGGTCAAGAAATTAGAGCACAAGGTAAAGACAAGCAAATCTAAAAGAAGGACAAGAGTGATTATCTCTGATAATGAGGAAGATTTAGAGGATTCTTACAAACAAGGGAGGATTATTGCTGAGATTGATCAAAATCCTTTTCATTGGTACAAGATGAAAGAACTTCATGGATTCAAGAGGATGCTGAGACTCAAGGGAGGACTAAGAAGAGCTTACTGAACTAGTAGAAGATCCTGGTAGTGGTGAAAAGGGTGAAAAATAAACTAGTACTGCTGAGGTACTAGTTAGTACTGCCATTCTTGAAAGACAAGTTTATATCAGAAGGAGTGCAGAAAAGAGAAAAGATAAAAGAAAAGCTATCATGAAAGATGATGAATCTGTTCAGAAGAAGACAAAGAAGCAAATAGAACAAGAAAGACTTGGGCTTGAAGAAGCTATTAGACTGCAAGAACAGATTAATGAAGAAGAAAGACAAAGGATTGCTAGGGATGCTGAAATAGCTAAACAATTACAAGAAGATATTGATATAGCAAGGCAAGAACAAGAGAAGTATGATCTAGCACAAGTCTTGGAGTTGCAAAAGGAGTTGGGTAAAAGGAAAGAAGGTATACCTGAAACTACTCAAGCTTATGATATTGATTGGAGTGATCCTGCTGTGCTCAGATATCATGCACAACAAAATAGATCTTTCTCTAAAGCTGAAGTAAGGAAGAATATGTACATGTATTTGAAGAATCGGGGAGGATATAAGCAGAGTCATTTTAAGGGAATGAGCTATGAAGATATTAGACCTATATTTGAAAGAGTATGGGATCAAAATCAATCTTTTGTACCTAAAGATTTTGAGATTGAAAAGGAAGTAATGAAGAGATCTGGATTTGATTTTTAAAAGCCACCTGCTAAAAGACAAAAGATTGGAGAAGTTTCAGTGTCAGTTGAAGAAAAATCTGCAGGAAAAGAAAAAGAAGTATCAGAAGAAGAGCTAAAGAAACTATTAGTGATAGTTCTAGTAAAAGAAGTGTACATTGAAGCTCGACAGGTCAAATATCCAATTATAAACTAGGAAGTTTTCACTAAAGAATCAAGAAGTTACTGGAGAATTATAAGAGTTGGAAACCATACAAAGGTCTATCAAGTTTTTGAAGACATGTTAAAGAGAGTTGATAGAGATGACCTATAAAAGCTTTGGGATTTGGTTAAGAAGAAGTTTAGTTTAACAGAGCCTACAGTTGATAAAGAGAAGGTCTTATGGGTTAAATTAAAGAGGTTATTTGAACCAGATGATGATGCTACACTATGGAAGCTTCAGAGATATATGCATGATCCTTTGACATGGAAATTGTATGATACATGTGGTGTTCACCATGTGTCTATAGAAAGAGAGGACATGACATCTTTTATGCTAGTTGAAAAAATTATCCACTCGACAATGAGCACTTATAACTGTAATGTTGGCTAACAACACAAGTACAAAAAACTGTATTGTCACATACTCCAAAAAATAGAGACGATATACATATGGTCACACGTGTTTTTTTGGGTGTTTGTCACTAAAGATCGCGCCACTGTAGGTCACATACAGTCATGTTAGGGAGTTCGTGGCTATTTCTATTAAAAAAGAGTAACCAAAACCCGAATATGTGTGACAAATTAGGCATAAGTTTTGTTGGATTAATCAGTATTAGTGACCGTAAATACTTTATAGTCACACTAATGGTTTTTGAGAGTAACTATTGTTCGTCCTTTGGTCACATAAATATATAATATATGTGACATTTGAGATGATTTATTCAAGTAAATGTGTATTTTGTGTGACTATTTCCCTTCCTATGGCCACATGAATCTATAATAAATGTGACGTTTGTGATGATTTAGTCACACAACGGGTGTTGTTTTTTTTGGAGTTAGTCATATACAATTTAAAAAAAAGTAGCCAAAAGTGTTAATAAGTGTGACTATATGCTTTTTAAAATCAAGTAAATGTGTATTTTATGTGACTATTGTTCATCTAATGGTCACATGAATTTTATGTTTGTGTGGCCTTTTGTAATATTTAGTCACACAAAGCATGGTTTTTTTGAGATTTAGTCACATACAAGTTAACCAAAATTGGCCAAAAGTGTTAATATGTGTGACCATATGTTGATTAAAGTCAAGTGAATGTGTATTTTGTGTGACTATTATTCATCTAATGCCCACAAGAATTTTATGTTTGTGTGGTGTTTTATAATATTTAGTCACACAACAAAAAAGTAAGGAAGTGCGGGGAATCGAACCCCGTGCCTCTCGCATGCAATGCGAGCGCTCTACCATATGAGCTACACTCCCATTTGGCAATTGCTGTCAAGGTGAAAATGCAACTAAGACCTAAACCTAATGTGCAAGCAGTCAAGGTGAAAATGCAACCAAGACCTAAATGAATTCATGTTCTAATACAAGTGTTAAAGTTACTAGATGAGTATAGTATTTATATAACACTTTGACAGCACAGATATATACTTGGCAGCACTAACTTCTTCTTTTAAACCCAATAGCAGTAGTATCAATAGCAGCATTAACATATGATATTACTACTGGCAGCATTAAGTCTTGCATTAGCAGCACAAAGTATATACTGGCAGTACAAATCATTCTTGTTCCCAAACAGTAGTGACTAACTTCTTTTAATACCAATAAGTTTGACAAGCAACACTAATAACAAGCAGCTACATACATCTTTTGCTACTTAGATATTAAACCTATCCCAAAAAGACATAGCAATAATTTTCAAAAATCAGTACCTTTGGAGCAGCAACTGCTGTTGAAGCTTCACGAACTGAACTCTTAATTAACCTGTCATTTCTTATTCAAACCAAACCCAAAAAAGCCTTTATATCATTTCCGATCTTAATTTTTAGTTTTACATCATATTATGTTATCAAACTGGCCCCAAGTCACTTGTGCTAGAAAAATTAAGGTTAGAAACATGTATGAATAGGATAGACAGCACAAGGACTTCACTTTCTAATAATAATAATTCTACAACACCAAGTTCATGCGGGGGATTGGTTCATAAAAGTAGCAAATATGTATAATTTAAGAAAATAAATGGGTCGAACAGATGTGAGCTTACCAGTGCTTTCTTGAATAGATAAATTTGGTCATATGATCTCTTTAGAGTTGACTAGAAATACATCACCTATGTAGAGATGGTTTGTAGGGACATACACACTACATAATTCTTCATCTCCATTTTCCCTCTGAAACATATTCATATGAAAGTCAGCTCAGAAGAACTAGTCCAATGCATATTCGAAGAGTCAACTTTCCATTTTAAAAGTTAAGCATCCATTTCAACACCGGTTTTGTTCTTTTATCACAAAAATAATAAATACTCGAATACTCGAATACTTAGTATATTGTTGAATGCAGAGCTCATTTCTTTTCTAAATAACACAACTTTTGCCAATCTTTAGGTTGAAATAACTAATTTGAGACTCTGTTAGGTATATTTGTATTTATTAGTTCCTACTGGTAGGTATGTAGTTCCTACTGGTAGAGTAATTGCTACTGTTAGTATTAAAGTTCCTACTGGCAGGTATATAGTTCCTGCTGGTTATATTATTAGTCCTGGTAGAGTAACGTAGTGACTCTGGGATAAGTTCTAGTATGGATAGACATGAGAAGTAATAGATAGACTCATGCAAACGTAATTCTAGGAGAATTAGTTTAGGGTTTCATATCTATAAATGAAACCACACGGTTTAGGCTTGATAGATGATTGAACAATCAAGAAACAGTTTTACGATTAATAGAAAAGATCCATAGAGGATCAAAGTATTGTTTTTAGTAATTCTTCTTTAGCACTATTGTTTATTTTCCGCGTGAACAATAGATTGTTTTGTTAGAGTCTCTCACAGAGTTACTTTTGATTACATTAGTGCTCTATATCCTTCACAGGCTTAAAAGATCTATCTAGGGCTGAGACCTACAAGTGGTATCAGAGCCTGGAGAGAGTCTCTGTTGAAGAATAATTACTGTTCTTGCTCCTAAACCTTTACAATGACTTCACCGTATCCCACACCACCGTTTACTGTACCATCACCATCCGAATCTTCATTCTCCATCCCAACAACATAAAGATGATGCCGGATATCCCATTCTGCTAACAACGAGTGGGGTTCAAACTAAACATACTTTAACTTCTAGGGATATGGTGTGTTTTGATTTATCTCACCAGGAAGCAGAGGTCTAGGTGAGGGTATCAAACTAAGACACCTATCCTTAGCCAATTAGGAAAATATTGATGTGATTTCCCACTACGCTAGCAACGGGGTGGGTTTTCAAACTAAGAACACCGGTCGTTGGTTGTGATATCCTACTAGGGAGCGAGGCCTAGGTAGGTGTTCAAACTAAGCAACACATTCCTAGCTTTAAGAACTTATGATTAATGTTATGAAGATGTTGCAAAAAGTTCTTTAGTTAAAATTTCGTTCTTTAAAATCAAGTTACAAGGGCCTAATAAGTTGTTGCTTCGAGTCATGAATCTTGAATTATGACTATGGAAATAAGTTGATCTATGGTTGTAAGGTTTGAAATGATACACACATTAAATCGTATATCCATGTTGGGAGTTAAAAGTTCACAAGTCATAAGTATGAGTGCTCAACATTTAGACTTATATTGACAAATGATCTTGTTTAATTGCTTGGTTTGGAACTAATGAAAAATCGGGGACGATGAAATTATCCGTCAGGGTATCCGTAGATTATTCTATGGGCGCTTCTCATTTTATGATCCCAGTGTTGATAAAATAAAGAAAGTCAAGCATGTTAAGAAAAGAAAGAGGAAAATCCAAAAATATTAGGGATAGTTAGTGTACATATAAAAAAATGGTGAAAACAGATTGTCAAAGCTATTTGTTCTTTAGTTCCCCTATGACAAACATTATGCTACTATTTCAAGTAATTAGTTCCGAGGGGGTTAGAGATTCTTAGTTTCTTGAGTGTTTACTTCATAACATTGCGTGAGGACATGGAAATACCTTAGTATGGGAGATTTTGGTATGTGCTTAATTACACATACCATTTTCCATTAAAAAACGGACTTAAATGACTAAAAACATACCAAAAATACATTGTATTTGTATGTTTTGCATTTGTATTGTTCAGGAAACAGATATTCAAGAAAAGGAACAAAAAGTAAGCCAAAAACAAACAAAACCAAGCACGAAATGGAAAGGACAAATTCAAAAGTCAACCAATTGAATAAAATACAACTTAAGGGACTATAATTGACAAACCTCAAGTTGTATTACAAGAATTAAAAGTCAAGGGTTGAAATTGCAAACCGGGCAAAGTTTGCATTGAAGTTATAAGATTTGAGGGGACAAAGCTGCCAACTTACCCAAACTTCATTTTTTCCTGCCCAATAAAACCTAGGTGCAGAGTAGGGATGTCGACCCATACCTTCTCCCTGCAAAACACTCAACACCCTAGAGAAATCATTTCAACCACTCCTCTATCCCCCCCACCCCAGCTGTATAAGTGCCATGTTGGCAATCCCTCACCTCTTTCCAAGCTTTTAAATGGCTGTGATTGACTCCAAAGAAGCACAAAAGAAATTGAAAGCTGGGATTTATTTTAGAATCACCTCACACAACAAGCACACTTGGTTTTTGTCTCTACAAAGAAGCACAAGCTGCAAGTCCAAGAGATGAAGACTTCGGCTATAAATAGAGCCTTTTGTAAGCCTTTGAGGCAACGAGTTAATCTTAGAATATCTTAGCTTAATTTTCAATATAACTTACCTTATTTTAAAGTCATTTACAGCTTTTACTTTCAGACTTTTGTACACTTTTTAAAGTTTAAAAGCAATTTGAGGTTTTAAGAGTTCAATTTACAATTCCAAGAGCTAAGTTCTTAAATTATGTGTTTGTATTGTGTTCAAAAAGCTATCAATACAGCTTATTTATAAGCTGCTTTAACTAAGTAAATTTAAAAAGTTAAGTAGTTAAGAGAAAATCACAAAAAAATCACCCTCAAATATACCACAGCTTATGGATGTTAAGCAGTTCTGGATGGGCTTATGGACTCTCACTAGCTTTTTTATACAAGCTAGTGCTATAAATTCTTGGTTTAAGACCTGTTTTGAGCAAGGGGTGTTTGTAAGTCTCCCATTTTCTTATATTTCTTATTTACTAAGAACTGCTAAAAGTGCTTATTCTTTACTTATGTTTACTTAGTTTATGCTATTAGCATAAGTTTTAGTGCTTATCTTGATTAGTTATCATTTAAAAAAAGTGATTCGTGCAAGTCGTCTTAGCTAGTACCTATTAGTTCCATTTGATATAACTGTTGGTTATAGTTAATGCTGTTGGAATTGATTTTCACTTATTTTAAGTGCTTATTCTTAATTAAAGTCTTTTATAAGTAAAGTGTCCTTATTTGTTAATTTGATAATCTGTGTTTAATCAGTTTAGAAAAGACAAATGATTTTTGAAAACTTTAAAAGAGATTTTTTAGAACAAGCGGTACAAACTTTAAAGCTACGGTACTAACTCCAAGTTCAGAACCGTAAGTACTGAATTTTTCATTTTTTTTGCTTATTAGCTTATTAACTTCCTGCTTATTTAAGATTTGTTTAGCTTTTTAGAGTAGATTAAAGCCCAATTTCGTGTACTGTATCTACTAGAAGCTTATTTAAAGCATATTTTGTCTTGCTAAAGTAAGTTTTAAGAGGATATCAGTTTCTTTAGTTTTTTTAGTTATTTGTCTTTCTAGTTCATCCTAGTTGCTATTCTTATGGTAAAATTTTCGGAACATATTTTAAATAATAAATCATATTTATTATTACATCTCTCAAGGGAAAGTTAATTTTAACTTATTTGATTCGAAAACGAAAAAGGATATATATTAATTCATAGTTGATTTATCAAAAATGAACCACTAAATCACGTTTTCACGATTCGGACCCTTAAGCAATTTGATGTAAAACGATATTTCAGACAACTTTTTAGTTTTACCCGAGACTTGAAAACAAGCAGAAGAGGGCTAAAACAGCCCCGCAAAATTTTGAAAACTACACACAACGAGTACCGACACACAAAAATAATTAAATTTATTTTTAATTACCACTATTTATTTAATAAAAATATTAAATAAAATTATTTAATATTTTACTTATTTAAGCGTTGTTGATAACGCGAATATCCGAGTTAAATTTTTTTTATTTTTAACCAAGTCACAAAGTAGATAATAAACGTTTTAAATAAATTTTATAAAACGTTTGCGAAAATTAGTCGAGTGAATACTCATTTTTATCAGAAAAATGATTTAGAAAACAATGGCGCAAGTTTCGTGCGTTGATTTATTCGTTAAGTCGCTCAAATGAGTCCCGAACCAAGATATTATAAAAGTTTCCCCAAAACTTTCACTTTTGGTCCCTGTAAAATATTTACAAAACAAACCCCCAACTATTTAACATATTGCATTTAGTTTAAAAGTTTTATATAAATATAAAACTTATATTAATTTATTTCATTTCATCTCTAAAATATACACACACACACACTTATACTCCCTCTCTTCCCCAATTAGCCGGCCACCACCGGCCGCCGTCGGAAAACTTTTTCCGGTGAGTTTTTCGGCCAACACCAAAGATGCTCCTCATGAGCGGATCTACTCGATCCCCACACCCACTCTCCTCCACGCGCCTTTCCCCCCTCCGTCGGACTCGGCCACTACTGCTACCATACCACAGCCGTGGCTACCACCCTCGTCACCACCACAGCCACCCATCAAGGTGCGTTGGGTTTTAATATAACACCTCGTAACTTAGGTCATTGTACGACATTATGTAATGCACAACTTATTTTTAGGGTTTTACGCGTTTGCTCATAAACTGTAAAAGTTAAGTTAAATCGCGTAAACTAAAAATGATCATACAATGTAATCGGGCATTAAACGATTAAATGTTGTCATCAATCAAGTGTTATATGATTATTAAGAGGATAATTATCAACATTGCACATTTTATTTTTGTTGGTTACGTAAAATGTTTACGTTTCGCGATAAAGTGCGTTTAAGCCTTCCCGGAAGCACGTTAATTTATCTACGCTTCATCGAATACCCACAATTTGAACTCAATACTTAAAGTATAATTAAAACTCAATATATTTATCACATTAGACATTTTCATATTAAAGGAATTGAAATTATACATTTACATATGCAAGTTATACTTTTAATTAAACATATGTTACTTTAGGCTTTATATATACATATATACACTAGATAAATGAACAAATGCATACATATCCTACCCTAACCCTTAAAAACGTGTACATAAGCCATCTAGAAGGCCTTTGGTCACCATGACATCAATAGGAACCTTCATTGCATGAACCTTTCACCACTTGATGCTATGACTAGCCAAAACCAACCCATTGTTTCTCAAAACCATGTGCTATACCATTAGACACCTTGCAAAGGCTCAAGTGACCAAGGAATATGCTAAGGATCTTAGCTAGTATAAATAGGAGTGCAAGGGTTAAGAGAAAACCACATCTACACTTCTCTCTTTACTTGAAAAATCAAACAAAACCCTCTTTATACCCCATAAGGGCTCACGGCTCAAAACCCCTTCAAGAAGCAAACCATTGCTTGATTTTTCTTGATCATATAAGTGTTCTTATATCATTCCTAAGGTGTTCTAAGAAGATTTGAAGATTTGGTTAAGTTTGGAAAAGATTTTGCAAGAAAAGTGTTTTTGAAGTTAAGCTTGGAACTTTTGAATCTTGATTTTGGGAAAAACTTGTTAAGTGTTGTTATAATCTTAAAACAAGGTTCCATTATCATCCTTATACTCTTATTAAATTTATATATGCATGCCATGATCATATCTATACTTGTTATGCTTGTTTTATTGAAAATATTATGTAAACATATTCAAAACTCATAAAACCCTAATTGTTCCCATATTGAGTATAAACTATTATTGATAAAACAAGTGGTTAAAATATGTTGGGAATAAATCTTCATAGGACTTAATACTGCCAACAGTACTAAAGGAGTTAGTACTGCCAACACAAAGTTAGTA